>MINK01173523.1:0-14641 GCA_001735545.1 Phormia regina
CATAAAAAATCGAAAAAGCTTATTTGGTGGCCACTTCCGTCGTTTTAAGAGAATTATAGAAAATAAAAAATATGAATGTAATTTATTATAAGTTGCACGTTTTAATTGCTTAAGCTAATCATTTAAACAGAAATCTTTCAATGGTTAACACTACCATTTTTAAGTTGATTAAATTGTCATTAAGAATTTATTTATATTTTGTTGTGTTTATTTAACAAAAAAAAAAGTAAAAATAAAAAATAAATAAAAGAAGAAATTCAATTTAATAACTTCATTAAGAAAATGTTGACACATAAGGTGTGTTTGTGTGTGCTTGCGTTGAATTGAGTTTGTTTATATTTGTGTTTAAGTGTCAAAAGGAAGACAACCCTACCTAATCCGGTTTGTTAATTAATACAACAAATACCATAACAATTACATACATACATTTGTATGTTTGTATAAAAGTGTGTATATGAGCATTTTGTTTTTCAATATATAGTAAACAGTAGTTTTGGCAACAAAATTAATTCAGCGTAAGAATTTTAATTAAAATAATATAAACTTACATACCTAGAAGTATTTGTTTAAACAAAAATATTAGCTAAGGTTTTAAGTGATAAGCTTTTTTTTATTAATTTCCTAATATAAAGGATTTTTATCAAAGCACACTGATAATTTTTTTATAACGGTAATCAATAGAATTGTTGGTAAATCATACGACAGCTTTAAATTCATAAAACAATGTTGCCAACAATGAGGAATGGAAAAAAATTGGCTTCCAAGAGAGCAGAGCTGGAAAATAGTAATAAAAAGCAACTAATTTCTAGTGTTTTGATAAAATATTGCAAAAATGAAATGAAAGATCAATACAATTTAAAGTATAATAAAATAAAAATGTTATAATTCTAAATAAATTAAAAAAAAACGATAAATAATCTTATTAAAAGTTTATAATTCGGTTTAAAGTTGTGTAAAGTTTTTTATTGAGTTCTCAAAATTATTATTTTTTAAATCCTTCAGTTTCTTCGGCAAATGTATAAATTTGTGTAGTAAATTTGTGTTATAACGAATCTTAACATTATTGACGTTAATGTTTAAAAATATTATTTAAATAAAAGTTAAATATATTTATTTAAAATATACATATATATGTACATATACATAAATATATTCCTTTTAATTTTTTTTTTTTCTTTTTTTCTTAGAATACACTTGAACAATATTCATTAAATACACTCCTTAAAAGTTCTGTTTGTGCATTCCTCAATTAAACTTAATCAATTTGTCATAATAAATTTATATTCGTGCAAAATATTGATATAATATCAGTTTATATAAATATTAATGGCACACGTTCGCTGGAAATACTTTCTAGATAATATTTTTTTATTTTAATTTTTATTTCAATTGATTGTGAAAAGGAATAATCTAATTTCGTTAGATTTATATCTACAACCGCATTTAGAGAGTTAAAATATTCAAAGTTATTTATTAAAAAAACGATACATTTTGAATTTGTATTAAAGGATATTTTATTCAGAATCTTTTTCTATTTTATTTAAAATATATTAAAGATTTTTTTTAATTAAAATTTTATCGATTTAAAATTTATTTACCTGTCATCAAAATGTCATTTTAACTTATTTAAACTTAACTACAGCTCTAGTTTATACTTAATCCCTAGTTGTTATAAGACAAATGAAAAAAAATTGACTTGTCAAAATGTATGGAAAACAACAAATACATTTGAAATTTATTTGTTGTTTTCACTGCATTTTTGACGAGATAAATTTTCCGTTTGTCTTATAAAAACAGGCGGTAAGTAAACCAAATACGGGGCAATATAAAACATTCATTAACTATATCTTAAACTAAGTTTAAACAAATGTTGGAAAATATAAATCGTTTCTCTTTTTTTGCTTATATTAAAATTTAAATAACTTTATCTTTAGCTTAAACTTAGTTTAACTAAGAGACAATGTAAAACTCTACTCTTATTCTTAATTAATTATAATTAAATTTAACTGTAATTTCCCTTTACTATTGTTTTCCAACAGAAAAAGTGAATGTCTGTGGGCATTTTTTTTCTCACAATCATTTTCATTATTTTTTTTCAAATATTTATATTTTTATCCTCTATAAAAATTCATTAAATTATTTATTTATTTATTGTTTTTTTATATCATTTTCATTTTTTTTTTCTTTTTTTGCTCTAAAAATTTCCCAGAATTGTTTATTTAATATTAAAGTAAATTACAAATTTTACACAATTTGACTACATACAAAAGCAAAAATTTGATTGGATTTTCCCAGAATTTTAAATGGTTTATTTTTTTGTTTGTTTTGTAGTTGTTGTAGCCTTTTTAAAATATGTGCGTTATAAAGCAACAGTTTTTAATATTGATGAAATTTGGATTACAAAAGAAAAAAAATTAAACTAATTAAATTAAATTCTCCAATAAATATGTATAAAAAAATTGCAAATAAATTCCAGAAAATAACCTACACAAAATTTTTAATACACATGTACACAAATGTGCACTGAAAAAAAAACTGAATTAACAAAATTGTTGAAATTGCACAAAATTAAAATGAATTTAAATTCAGGTTTAACCCAAAATTTTCTAGGTAAAAAATGAGTAACTTTGAATTCCAAAGGCATTATTATCATAACACCACTTATTAGTTAGAGTTATTGCAGATGTTTTATGGTAATAATGATGACGTTCTTCAAGAAATATGTATGTTAGTTTCCTTTTGGTTCTCTTCATATTTTAAAAATTTGTTTTTGTAAAACGAACGAAGAAACCTAAAACAAGTTTTATAATAAAAACTAATTTCACCATAAGGCCATACGTTCTTTGAAATTAATTCATAACACTTCAAACATTGGCCAGAGATGCCAGAAGTTGAAGAGGGTATAAAGTGTAATATAGATAATTGTAAAATTTAAAAGATATTACTTTTAGAAAAGATTTCTTTTTTTGCTTTTTAAAAATATACATTTTTCATTTTCATACATGCATATGTATGTACATATAAATAAATTAAACCATTAATCTGGCATCCCCTTCTAGTCGCCCTAAATATTTCTGATCTTTTATTCTCTTAACAACAAAATCGTCCAATTATATTTTATCCTTTTGTAGGGAATTTATTTGTACATACACATCTGTATATTAAATTTTACTTTTGTATTGTTTGTATGGATGCGTGTGCCTTCTTAAATGTACATTCTTAGAATTTCTTCCTTTCTTTTCTCTCTTACTATCTCTCTGTCATACTCTCTTCCTATATTTCTGAAAACTCAATATCACACACTGTTTTTGTTATTATTGCTATTACTTTGAATCTGCTTGCTTGTGCCATGCTTGGTCTTAGTTGTTTTTGGAAATATCAAAACAAAAGGATTCAATTTTCATAGAACACATTCTTTTTTGTGTCATAACGTTCATATTACTCATTTTGTTTTAAGCAGTGCTAGAGAGAGGAGGGGAATGTAGAGTAAAAAAGAAAAGGGTCTTTGATGTTAATATTTGTAATATAACATATGACCATTTATAATAAAATTTAATTGTATAATATTGATTGAAACCAAAATTAGTGTGAGTGTTACAAAAATATGTTTAAATTAAAAACATAAAAATTTTTTTAAGTGTTTTTATATTAGTAGACCTAAAAATGGATAAAATATTAGTAGGGTTCACGTACAAAAAATTATTTTAAAAATTTAATTTAAAAAAAGTTTTTCTTAATTAATAAAAAAAGTTACATTTGAAAAAAATTTAACAATGAAATGTGTTATAAAAGCTGTGTTCCCTTATAAAATATAATAATAATAATAAAAATAAATAATATAAAGTTAGAAAAGAAAATATTAATAAATGTTAAAAACAAAATTTCAGAAATAAAAAATATTATTTCAATAATAATTTGGATAACTTTGGATTTTCTAAACCCCGGATTTAACAAAATTTGCTAATATAATAGCAATATGCTATAAGGATAATTGCAAAAAGTAAAATATTAAAGGATTTTAATAATATTTGGATTTTTGTAAAACCGGATTTTACTAAGTTTTTGGCATCATACCAGAGATGTAATAAATTCTTTTGATTGTACATAGTATAATTGCAAAATAAGGATAATACCAAAATATAAATACATATGAAATAAAGATACTCAGCTGTATTCACAAAAAATAATGTATACTTGATAAAGGTTTACTATTTTTTTCTTATGGAAATTTACATACAAAAATTTAGTAAACCTTTAACAAACATACATACATTATTTTATTGTGAATACGGCTGACTTTCGTTTAATTTTCGGTGAATATTAAAAAACATAACTACATTACACAATTGTTTATCAAAACCAGCGTCAACATTAAAGTGAATACTTGCACGAAAACGGTAATATACACAGAAATTGTCTAATGTAGACACTATATAATACCATAATTCTTATCATGATAAGAATATAACACTTACAGAGATATTTTTCTCGACAAAGCATCAGCAATTTTTCGTTTACATCACGAAAACAGCAATACACACAAAAATTGTCTAATGTAGACACTATGTAATACCTTGGGTCCTTACAAGTGAATTTGCTATAATGTAAATAACAATTTTTATTATGATATGAATATAACACTTACAGAGATATTTTTCTCGACAAATCGTCTGCAATTTTTCGTTTATATCAGCATGTATGGGAACTTGTGGATACAATTTTATCATAATAAATCTGTTTCTTTTGGTTTTTGTCGAGGAATGTTGTCAAAATCTATTAAATAGTCATATTTGTTTTGTTTTCTAAATTTTATTTGAAGTTATTTTTGTTCCAAATTATTAATTATTGAGATTTCCATGACACTTGATATCAAAACAAAGTTATCTTCACTTAAGTTCTAATAATTATATCAAAAAGCTCCAATAATATAAATTAATTTGGTCCACACTTGACAAATTCTTATCATAAGAAATTGCCGTTTGTTATGATAGAAAAATCTCTCGTGTAGACCCTACGTAGAGATTCTTGAGAGATAAGAATTTATCACGTGTAGAGCAAATTTATTTTGCAATGTTATGACATAATTATTAGAGCTCAAACGAAGATAAATTTGTTTTACTTTCAACATAATTTCAATTGTAAATTTTTGTTATTTTTATTGGCGTATATTTTCCTTGAAAATCTCAATTAATTAATTGTTTGAATAAACATTAAATAAAATTAAAACAAAAAAAGGTTACTATTATAGTTTGACATATAACTTGACGAAATATCCTTAACATTGAGTCTACATTAGAAAAATTTATATCAAGGCAAATGTGAAATTTTTAATTGAGTTGCAGATAATTTTTTATCTCTGTCAATTATAGGGTAAAACGTATATCATAATAAACTATGTAAAAGTACCAACAACAATCAAGATGGCGTCTTTTACCAAGTATTATCAAGACAAAGTTGTCAGAGCTCGAACGCTGACAATTTTCTTTTAACGCTGCAATAATACTGATGTAATCAGTCTATATTAGACAAATCTTTATGACGACAATTTTTTGACGTTTTTCTTGATAAAAATTGGTCTAATTTAGACTCAACGTAAAAACTAAAAAAAAGTACAATAAACTTATGATAAACATTTATCACACGCAATGTAATAATTTAATTTAAAAAAAATCATACAAATCGTCTAATTTACCTTTAACGATTTAGAGCTTTAATTCGCAAAGAGACATATACATATTTCTAAAATAAATGTATTTATGTTGCCCCTAATTAACTAAATGAATAATTCATTAATAAATATACCGGATTCTAAGCTTAAAATTGTTTCAAACAATTGATTGTGGAAAAGAAATTAATTTCCATTAATTTAGTTAATATAGTGGGTCTTGTAATACTCCCGTATTAGTTAGTTTAAATAGCAGGACTTTTTAATTTACATATATCAATAGTGTGTCCTTAATTATAATAAACAGAAGGAAGACCTTAAAAAAGTCTTGTATAAGTCTCAATAGTAAGTCCACAAATAGTCCGAATTTAGGTTAAATTACTATAATTTAAAAAAGGTTTAAATTACTTAGTATCAATTACTCTAAATTTTAGTTTTAATTATAGACCTACTTATTTTACAAAAGAATGATGCATACATACATATTTTAATTTTACATATTCTGCACAACGTTGTCCGATTTTTGTTAATTTGCAAAATAATACTAAGAATCCATACAATGTTATACCTACCACGTTTCCATATCTGTCAAATAAATATAAAAACAAAATTTCTATGAAAACCTTCTTTATTTTTAATCTCAGTGTAAATATACTCTCATTTTTTTTTTAAACTAAAACAAAATTCTTCTCAGTGCATAACTAAGAAAAAACGTAAATAAAATGGAAAATTAAACAACGCATACATACATACATACACACACGCACACAAAAATAAAAATACTGGATTTTAATTTTCCTCGAATTTGTTATAAAAACCGTATAACAAAATATTTTCCGACTAAAATTCATTAATTTTACTTTATACTATACGCACACAGACACACTAACACTCAACTACGTCTTTGCGTTTTTTCTCTCTACGTAGAATTCGAATATTTTTTCCGTTACTTCTAGGAATTATTTGCCTCAGTTGTTTTAGCAACTCTGTTAGTTAGATTGCTATAATGTTTTGTGTGCTTCATCATCAACATCATCCTCATTGTCGTCATCATCTATCCATCCTTCTGCTTGTTATAAACAAAATACAATTTCCAGTTATTTATTTATTTTTTGTTTTTTCATTTATTAGAAAAATCTTTTTTTTATATATATTTTATTTCTATGTTTTCGTTTTTTTTTCTGTTTTTGTTGTTTTTCTAGTCGAATATATTGTGCTTGAGGTTATTTGAAGATTTTTTTGCGAAATATTTAATACTCATTATTACAATTACTTAAATCAGTTCCATGAAAACTGAAAGCTCGTAAAGAAAACACACAATTGCATAAAATGAAACATTATTAATGAGAAAACAAAATATGTATATAATTGAAATTTTCTAGAAAACATAATAAATTCCAATAATATGCTTTTTTTTCGTATAACATGGATTTATTTTGTTTAAGCTGAAATCGAAAGATGTGCGCAAATTGGCAATTTTACTTATAAAAAGGGTGTTTCAAAAACAATTCAACCCAATATACATAATAATTTATTCTTCTATAACATGGTTTTAAATTAGATTTAATACACGTTCTTCAAATAGACCCAAATTATTTTTAATAGTAGAAATTTAAGTATCCCGAAGCTATATTTATATTAGGAATTTAAATTGTATAATTTAACTATAATGTGATATCTTATAATAATCCTCAAAAAATACAGAAGTTACCTTTAATATTTGTTCTTCAAATAAAGTTTCAAATAATTCCAATTTAACTTTAATATTATTAATAATTAGCTCAATATGAGATCTTTAAATAGTTTAAATTTAGCTTTAATAGTACGTCTAAATTTGTTTAAATAGTAGATCATTATTAAGTCCAAAATTGGCTTCAATAGTAGGTCTTCAAATAGTCTTTAACTATAAGTCTTCAAATAGTCCCAATTTAGCTGTAATATTAGGGCTTCAAAACCCTTTAGATCTTTAAATTCTCAAATTAATAAGAGTTCCTAAATAGTATATCTTCAGATATCACTTAAATGCCGTTAATAATACGAATTCAAATAATTCCATCTTAACTTCAAGAGTTTAAATTACAACACTTCAGATACTTTCAATTTAATTTCTATTATAGATATTTAAAATCATACCTCATATTTTCTAACATAATGAGACAATTATCTTCTTGAAGATTGACAACAAACTAATGAAATTTTAATTTATTATATTTTTAATAATAACTTGCAAACCCTTCGTTTGTGTTTCTGTTAGTTATATACGTTATTAAAATTTAATGGTTTTACAACACAATTATATTTATAATAATAATTTAATTCTTCGAAAATTGTTAGGTAAATAATTGTGCTAACCACAAACAATTTAACAAAAATATTTTCTTCTTTTATATGTATGTATGTTTGTATGTACGTACGTATATATAATCTAATACTTAGAATTCCTTTTAACAATTTAAATTATAAATTGATATTAATTTTTTTCTATATTTCTTTTCTTTTTTTTAATATTTGCAGTTACAATTAACAACTAAATAACTAAAACATAAATATAAAATAAAACAGCTGAAAAAGGAGTGAAAGAGGCAAAAAGGGAAAATACAAGAAACAAATGTCAATGGAAAATCCCAACAATTTTGTATAAAAACGTATTAATTATAAATTCAGATGGGTCACCGTTTTAGTAAAACTGCTGCAAATAATATTGCTGCTAAAACAACGACTATTAATGGTGAAAAAGTATTTAATACAACAACTGTAACTGCAACAAATAATTTAACAACAAATCCAATAGCAACAACAACAACAACAAATATAATACCTATACCTAACGGTAATCAACAGCAATTTGTAGGACCCTTAATAAATTTACAAATACAAGAAAGTCCTACTACACCAACTACTGCTACCTGTAATAGTAGTAGTAGTTGTAGTGATAATAATCATATAACAACAGCTGGCATTTTACAGCAACAACAACAACAATATAATACCAATAATAGTATTAGCAGTAGTTTAACATCAGTTAATAATTTATCGTGTGGTCGTCAGATAATCATTAAAATTCAATTGGCTAAAATGGAAAACGGAAATGAAATACAATCGTCATCATTATCAACATCTCAACAACAGGACTGCACTTCCTTAGAAAGTTTAACAGCTGATTGTAATCTCAATTCTACTGAATTATCAACAACTGTAACGGCAGCGGGTACACAATTTTTAAATCTTACCTTGAATAGTACTAGTAGTAGCAGTAGTAGTAATAATTGTAATTCTATGCCAAATCCTTCAATATTAACTACACCAACAACAACAACAGCTATAACATCTTCATCATCCTCAGCAACAGCTTCAACATCAGCTGCTTCATTATTTAGAACTGCTGGCAGTTCTTTGAATCGTAATAATAATTATTTAAATTCAAATAATGGTACAACGTCGTCATCAAACATCATCAATAATAGTTGTACTATGTCTTCGTCAAGTAATGAACGTCGGGAACGTTTTAATTGTTTGCAATTTAATGATGAAATTGTCGAACAAAATATTGGTGAAATTGTTGAGTATTGTGAAGTTTTAGAAGATCATCATCAACAACAACAACAACAGCAGCAACTTGAAGCAAGTGGCAGTAATTGTAATAGCATACAAATGCTAGCAATTAATGAAGGTGAGTTGGAAATTAAATTCAAATCGTATTAAAAAAATATGTTAAACTAAATTATATTCAGTCATCTGATAGGTCTTGAAATTACTCTCATTTAGTTCAAAATTAGATTTAAATGTTTATGTTTTTATAAATAAATAAAATCTAATTTTTTTAATCAATATCTCTAGTTCCAATTTGTTTAAAAAATTGTTTAATTATTTTATAGAATTATTAGGCCGCCATTAAAAAATGAACTTGAACTTGTAAAATGAACTTTATTAAAATTTAATTGCGTTTGTTTTTTCAAAAAAGTCCATCGGGTTTTTAATTTGCTACTAGAATAACCAAAATCCATATATTCTAAAAATTAAACAAGTTATTAATTTTATTAAATTTTTAAACAATTATTAATTATAATCCTCAAGTATATGCAATAATACCACACAATTTCTTTTATAACTTATTTCGAAAAACTACAAGATCTAAATAGCAACACATGCGGTTTACTATTATTATTAAAAAAAAGAAAATGAAATAAAAATGTAATAAAATTGTAACAATATATATATTATTTTATAATCTAATAAAACGACAGATGTTGTTTTATATACATATGTATATAATTTAAAAATATCATAAATTTAAAACGAGTATTCTTAAAACAAAAAATAAAAAAAAAAATAAAATTATATTGTTTTTATCTTATTTCAGAACCAGATAACGAGTCAAATGTTTGCTGTCGACGTAAATCAAAGTCTTTAGCTGCTGCAGCAGCAGCTAATGGTGGAAGTTCAATGTCTTCCAGTAGCAATACGGGTGCAAAAACAAAAAGTAGATGTCGTAAGTGTAGTTGCCGTGATGCTTTCAGACGGTTTTTGGATCCCTCATTATCAAGATCAGCTAATAAGGCTAACAAACAGTTACAGCAGCAACAACAACAACAACAGCAAAAAGAACAAAAACGCAACAAATCACAAGATAGACATTCCATTAATAATCCCCTGATAAATAATACAAACAAAACACAAACGCTACAACAGCAACAACAACAGCAACGTAATTCTATGCATTCCACCACCATGAGCGTCCCCTCAACATCAACAACAACGGCAGCAGCAGCTATAGTTGTACCCCCTGCTCTAAATAATCAAGTGTCATTATGGGGCCCTGCCACCACTACAAATGGCAGTGATGTTATTATTCCATTAACAACACCAGCCCAATCTCAATTTGTTGTAGTACAATGTGCTATAGTTAATCCTTCGAATGCAGCTATTCATCCCCTACCCTCCAATACCAACCATACAACCTCTAATTCCAGCCTAACTAACAATAGTTTAATAACAATAGCCCAAGATATATCATCACCCTCAACTTCAAATTCCTCCTCATCTAATGATTTAATGGTTAAAGTTCCTTCAAATACCACAAGACCTAATGCGACTGGCTCCTCTGGTCCTATTGTACATTCCCAAGTGGATTTTGTACATTATTTGGTGCCCGATTTGGAACGTATAACCAATTCAAGTTTCTATTGGGGTAAAATGGATAGATACGAAGCGGAACGTTTATTGGAGGGTAAACCAGAGGGTACATTTTTATTGCGCGATTCAGCTCAAGAAGAATTTCTATTCTCGGTTACATTTCGTAAATATGGACGTTCTTTGCATGCTCGTATCGAACAAAGTGATCATCGTTTTAGGTAAGTTGTAAATCATTTTAAATAAAAAAAAAAAAAACAAATAAGTTTGAACTAATTTTCTTAATTTCCCTTTAGTTTTGATTGTCATGATCCCTGTGTCTTTACTGCACCCACTGTTACTGGCCTCCTGGAACACTATAAAGATCCAGCTTGTGTTATGTTCTTTGAACCCATGCTTACTATACCTTTACATCGTAAGAATTGCTTTTCCCTGCAGAAATTATGTCGTGCCACAATTGTCTCGAATACCACCTATGATGGTATCAATGAATTAGAATTACCGGCACGTTTGAAATCGTATCTAAAGGAATATCATTATAAGCAAAAATTGCGCGTTAAATCCAATGAACCCACCTATACTATACATTGTAAATAGTGTAAAGATATAACGGCTAATATAAGCCGTCAACAACAAGAATTTCTACCAATAACAACTTATCACAAGGCCTATCATGTGGCCAGATATCAATATGAACGTGATACATATCATCAGCGTTTAATAAAATGGTATGATGACAAATTACGTTCATTGGAGGAACATAAAAAGTTGCACACCAATAAATGTGTGATTTTCTAAAAAATTAAAAAATAAAAACCTAAAGATTTTTATGAAAATGAAAATTCATCAACCATATTTATAGATCATATAGATTTTCATTTATATTTGTTGTTAAATACATATACATACATATATATATGTGTGTGTGAAGTAATTTTAAGTATATAAATCTTTATATATTTATATAAAATATATATATTTAATATTATAATTAAATTAAAATTAAATAAATTATTTATTATTATCATTATTATTATAATTGTATTATGATGTATCAAATATAGACAGACAATCCCCAGTGAATTATTTTATATATATAAGGCAAAACTAAACTAAACTGAAAAAATAACAAAACAAACTTAAACTATAAAATCAAAAAAATTAAAATCTTTATAAAAAAAATATGTTTATTAAAATAAAATAAAAAGAAATTAATAATAATCAAAAATATTTAATAAAAATAACCTTAATGTATTTGTATTAATATACATATGTATGTATAAAAAGAAAACTTAAGTAAATTATATAGAGTAACAAAATGAACATTTATAGTATTAAGTTAGAAAAGACTTGTATTTTTTTTTCGTCGTCGTATTCGTCATTGCTCTACAAAACAACAACTATAACAAAATTCTCATTATGTTTAAAAAGATATTAATTTATTTTGAAAAAATAAAGAAGAAAAAAACAAAATTTGTTTTTTTGGTGTAGAAAAAAAATACACTGATTAACGTAAGATGTGTTTTTCTTTTCTTTTATTATTTTTTGATTGGTTTTATTTATTATAGAATATAATTTTATTAAACCACTGTTGCAAACAGAGTCAAAGGAGAAACAAGTTTCAATAAACATTACGGATTCGTTTTTTTTTTAAAGATTTTGGTTCAAAACTAATAATTTACTGTGTAATTCGATATTATTACTGATTTGATTTTTTTTATTGTGTTTTCTCTTAAGGGACCTAGAGTGGCTCACAGCTTATTTCGTGTTTTTTAGTTTTCAGTAAAATTTTACTTGATAATATTCTTATTTATTGAAATAAATGAAAAGAAACATATACATATTTTGCAATTAAAATAAAACATTTAATGTTGTTTTATTGTTCAATCATAGCAATAAATCAGTACAAAATCACAATATATAGAAAAATAGCCTCACAGCTTATTTCGTGTTTAAATTTTACCGTTACTTATTATCGTTCTAATAATAAGAATTTACATAGAATGGAGTAATAAACAATTTATTAACAATGTTTAGAAGTTTTAGATTACTAATTAGTTACATTATTAAACATGGGTCGTCGAACATCTATAGAAAAACGTGAACTTGTTAACACGCATTTCACAAATGGAAAAAACTCAAAAGCAAATTGCCGAAATTGTTAACTTTAGTTGCTCTACAGTTCAGTATATTATTCAGCGTTATGTTCGAGAGGGGAGAATTGCAGATAAAAGCCGCAAAGTACCAAATAAAATATTTACTGAGGCTGACGAACTTTGGATACGAAGAAAAATTAACCAGAATCCCAGGTTGCAGAAAATTTTCTGAGAAAATCATGTAATCCGGAGACAATTAGAAAAATTCTCCATCGTGCTGATTTCCTCGGAAGAACCGCTTGTAATAAACCATTTATTAGCCCAAAGAATCTCAAGAATAGATTGCAGTTCGCCAGAGATCATGTCAACAAAGTTCAATCATTTTGGGACAAGGTTATTTTTGCTGACGAAAGCAAATTTAATTTTTTTTGGTTCAGATGGTAAGTCATACATTTGGCGAAAACCAAACAAAGAACTCCACCCTCAAAATGTAAGAGGCACTGTGAAAAATAATGACCCCAAACACAAATCGAATATTGTGCAAGCATGGCTAGCAAGAAACTATCCTCACGTCGTTAGAACACCAGTCCAATCACCAAATTTAAACGTTATTGAGAATCTGTGGAGTTTACTAGAGAGAAAAACATCAGAAATCATCAAATTAGTAATCACGAGGACTTAAAAATGGCTCTTCGAATAGAATGGGAAAAAATATCAAAGGTATACACAAAAAAACCTGTAAGTTCTACGCAATCTAGACTGAAAGATGTTTTAAAGCAAAAAGATTAATTTTTTATTTTAAATATGAATTACTTTCATGTTTTTGTTTATGTTATTAATGAAAAACGAGAGAAGAAGGTATAGTCGGTCAAGACCGACCATATGATACCCTACACCATTGCCTATGTGTACCAAAATTCGGGAAGGATCGAATTATGGACCTATACTTGCATTGAGTTGAAAATAAAAACCTTAATATTGCAAAATATTACGTCGATACTAAGATTCACATGTATTTATGAACTTTTTGGTGATTCCCCAAATTGGGTCTTATATGGAAGCTATGGTCAATTATGGACTGATCTTCATGAAATTTTGCAGGGTCACTTATACTTATATAAATGTTATATGTGTCGAATATTAACATTTTTATGGGATTTATGCACGTTTAAGTGATTTTCGAAAGAGTGGTTCATATGGGAGCTATGGCAAATTATCGACCGATCTTGATGAAATTTAGCACATAGATTTATGTTAAATTCCATTAAAATATTTAAACTTTTAAGGTATGATTGAGTGTTAAAACTCTATTCCGGTAGAACTAGGGTTTATCAAATCGAACAATCGACGTTTTGTTGTAAAAAGTCGAAATCGACTTTTTGATTTGAAAATTGTCGATAAATCGACTTTCTTAATGTCAAAAGTCGAAAAGTCGGAAAAAGTTGAAAATAGTCGGAAAAAAACGAAAAGTCGAAAATAGCCGGAAAAAGTCGAAAGTATTCAAACAAAAATCGAAGTCGAAAATAGTCGGAAAAAATCGAAAATAGTCGGAAAAAGTCGATTTTAGTCGGAAATAGTCGAGAAGTCGAAAATAGTCAGAAAAAGTCGAAAATAGTCGGAAAAATCGAAAATAGTCGGAAAAATCGAAAATAGTCGGAAAAATAGAAAATAGTCGGAAAAAGTCGATTTTAGTCGAAAATAGTCAGAAAAAGTCGAAAATAGTCGGAAAAATCGAAAATAGTCGGAAAAA
>MINK01173524.1:1776-13068 GCA_001735545.1 Phormia regina
ATGTAGAAAAAAAAAAATAATAAATTAACATGAGATCACTTTCATTTGGGTAGAACAAAATTACTCTTAAATATTTTATGTTATGGATGCAGTTGTTTTTCATAGTAAATGAAAGAAAAAAAACTGCTGCATTAAATTTGTTTAATAAAAAAAAAGTAAATGATTTAAGTTAGTAAATAATATTAAAGTAAAACCACATAAATTTAATAGAGGTAAAAAGAATTTTTAATTAAAATCTAGTAATTATTTTTTCTCTTTACATAAAAGTAGTTAATATTTATGTCTGGGATTTAAAGAGATAAAGAGAAATTTTTAAATAAATTAAATTCATTGACATTTTTTAGGATAAAAATTAAAAAAAAAAGTTAAGAAAGATTATATAAAAAATGTTAATGCAATTTTAGGAAATTCCTCAGTAGAGATAAATAGAAGTAAAGTTTTAAAGACCCAGCAAAAAAAAAACCAAGAGTTTCCTAAGAAAGAACATTTTCACTACTTCAAAAGTGAAACCAAGTGCATATTTTCAATTTTTTTGGAAGTTCCTAAAAATTACTTTCAAAAAGTGAAAATAAATTAAAATTTAGCGAGAAAAATGTTTAATAATTTCTAAGTAAATTCAATTTTTTAAACGTATTTTTAAGAGAAGTACTTCGAAAGCAAATTACAAGAAGTATAAAAGAAGAACATCCTACCAATGACAACCAAAAAGAATTTCTGCAACTCTTTTGCACCACAAAATACTTCCTTCCAATGACAACAAAATGTAAAATTAATGTTTTTTCAGTTCTGTTTTTGCTGGGTATTTATGCATTTTTGTGTGATTCCTAAAATAGTATCTTATGTGGGAGCTATGGTTAATTATGAACTGACCTGGAGGCTATGGTCAATTATAGACCCATCTTCACGAAATATTATCTTTTGCGCAATTGCAAAAGTCATTTAAATAAGTGGCTTTTCTATAAAATCTGTTCTCCTGTATTCTTTTTTGGCCGGGCGGGCAGCAATTTAGCGTCAAAACGTTCTAAATCAATTTTTTTTTTGGAAAATTATGGTCAATAAATTTAAAAAAGCACACTTGATATTTTGTATTATTAATGGTAAAAATTAAACTTTCTTTTATAATTTTTGACCAATGGCGGATGTCAGCTGCAAACATAAATCAATTCAAAATTTCTTTATTAACCATTTATGAAGCCTTAACTTTTGAAATATATAAAGAAAACAATGTTTTATAAATGGACTTTGAGAAAAAAAAGTTAAAGAATCCTAATATACGGCCTGTCCCACGATTTCGAACGTAAATTTCGTTTCGACAATTTATATGGAAAATAACAAATAAATTTCAAAATTTTGTTATTGTTTCGCATATATTTTGTCGATCGAATTTTTCGTTCGACATCGTGGACAGGTCCATATATTATAAAAATGAAGTGTAAGTTTGTTTATTTGTTTGTGCGTCAATCACATCTAAACGGCTAATCACATCATGAAATTTGACACACAAATAGTACCAGTACCGTTGTACTATATTTTTATTAGCAAGTTTTCGTGCAAATTTTAAAATGCGTCTAGACGAATTGAGAAAATCTAAAAATTCTTTTATTATATTATTTTCAAATATGTAGCAAATTACAGCATATTTTTAAAAAATTTTTACTCCACATATCTACGGACTTATTCCTGAAAAACTAAAGAAGTTCGAAAAAATCAGAAATTAAAAAATTCAAGCATAAATATCTTTCTAACTGTACGAGATAATTTACAGTCTTTATCTTGCTAAACACTTTCCAGAAATATAAAAATCTTCGAAATCGGACTTCATTTGTAGAAGATACGATTTTTTTCCAAAAACTTATGTCCTCCTCTACAACTTTTCCATACATTTCAAATGAATCCGGTCGATAGTTTAGGGTATTAAGATTTATTAGCAACAAATTTGGGTCTGTGCCTACTGTGCAACAGCAGCCGACCAGATGGACGGACATATTTAAACCTTCAATTTACATTTTTATTAATTTCATTTTTTGTGATAAATGCTTCATAAAAATCGTAACCATGCCCATAAACTTTTATTTAAAATAATTAGAAAAATCTGAATTTAAAATTTTAATGTTTTTATTTTGAACAATATTTAAATTAAAAACATTTTTTAAATATATAAAATTTGTTTTAATGATTTTTTAAATTGTTTATTTCTTAAGAGTTTATTAGCTTTCGAGGAGTTCAAAAATTGTTTACACATACACTTAGACAATGCCTTAAGCTTTAAAACAACACCATGTTTCTAAAGAAAATATTTTCATTAAAAAAAATTAAATTTAATGCTATTTTTACTTTCTTATACAAAAAATAAATAAACTGTAATAAAATTTCTTCACTTCTCTAGCAAAAACGACTATGTGCAATTTCAGGAAAGTTTAAAAAATTTAGTTAGGAGTATAGAGGAAAAATTAATATATATATTTATCGTCACATATAAAAATCTATTTTTATTACTCTTACGAAATTTTGTTCAAAAATCACTTAAGATATTTTGTTAGCACAACGATAACTTTCTTTTTGTTTTAAACAAAAAATTAATCAAAATCTTTTTTAGTTGTTTTTTTTTTTCCGCTCAACATTTAATCTTTTAGATTAATGTATATTTCTTGCACAAATATTTGAAATAAATAAAGAAAAAACAAACGTAAGAAAATAATTTGTTACCGAAAATTCTCAATAAATCATTAAATTTTTAAATTTATAAAAATCAAATGTTATAAATTAATATTATATAGGTACTCTACATCGGTAAGCAAGACATTAAAGACAATAAACATTTGTGAATTGTTAAATGGAAGGAATTTATAAGACAATTTTCTTGACTTAAGGTCATATTGTTTGCATTGAATCTGCTTCTAGTAATAAACCTTTTTATAAAAGTTTTGAGGATTTTACTCTGCTCAAGAATACATTATTCGTTTTAAAACTTTTGTCTATATTTAGCTTACAATTAATTCGTTTTATCCCTTAAGCAACATATTTATTTTCTTTCATAACAAAATTCCTTTATACTAACACACCTAGAAAAAAAGCAACAAAAAAAAAAACATCTGTTGTTATGTTGTTTCACCATTTAAGAGCAATAAAAAAGACAACATATTTTGTTGCTATAAAAAAACAAAAACAAAATAAGCAAAAAATAAAAAAAAATTAAATAAAACAAAAAATCACTTTATATTTGATGTATTAAGTTACAAAGTGAAATGATTTTCAAGCATTTTTCTTTTACTACACTTCAGTCTCACATTTTCTCTCTTTTTTTTTTTCATTGAAATTTTAAGTTTCACATGAATTCACTTCCGCTGGGAATCAAATGTTAACATAAGAATATATGCGAGCGTTTGTTTATAAGAGAAAGAGAAAGTAGAGGCTTTTGTGTGTATGAACATTATCCTGTGCTGATGTGTTTGTATATGTATTTGTTTAACAAAAATCAAACAATTGCTTTTAATGTACATTTTGTGTTGTTTATTAAAAATAAAAGAGAAAAAAAAGTAGAAGTGAAATAAAAGAAAATCTCATATAAAAAAAGTAAAAGTAACAATTTGTGTATTTGAGGCGTGAAAATTGACACCTACTTTTAGCACAAATTTTTTATTTTTTTAATATGATTTTTCTTTTTGCAATTGAAAGTATTTTTGTAAAAGTTAAGAAAATTTAAGATTTATTATTTATTTCTTTAAAAAATATGTGAATTGTTTCAGATTTATTTTGAACTTTTATTTAAAAAAAAAAAAGAATTGTTTTAAACATAAATATGACGCTTTAAGCAAGCATACTTTTAGGCGTTCATTTCAAATATCTTTTTAAACAATATTAAAATGCAATATTATTATTCTTGTATACTATACTATTGTAGTTAGTTAAGATATTAGACATTTGTGCTAATGATCATAACGCTTTGTATAGTTAAACATTTTACTCAGAATCCTTTCTGAACATAAAAGTAAAGGTATGTTGGCAAAATTTTTTGCATAAGGAAATGGCTGCAGTTTTGTAAATATTTTATTAAAATGTAGCATGAAGTATTTTGATCTTATAGAATTTTATTATGATTGATTTCATATTTTGCCTAGCTCTCATACAAAATGTTCTCTTGAAACACACTGGAATCACTTGCAAAGTTGTTTGTATTAAATTCCTATATCCTGATTTTATTAAAAAGTTCTGATAAATTTCATCAATTATATCGAATATTATCTGTTTAGGGTGCAAATCTAAAACAATTTAAAATTTCTTTATTAAACTTCCATATAATCAAGGTAAGGAATGCGCACGAAATTCATGCATGGAAATCTGCTTTTAAAAACTAAACCAGTGGACGAATTTTTTCTAAAGTTATATTTTTATTAAAGGCTGTTATGTTCAAGTTCTAAACATAGGAGAGTAAATTATTTCTTCTTGCTTTTAAAGCAAATATCTAAATTTTTCTAGAATTCTTCCAATTAAAAATTTTATTGTATTTCGATCATTTTTACGTACAAATAACACCACTTAGTTTTAAACTTGGTTTCATTTTATACAGTGTTTTAAATGTACTTTAAATTATTTTTCAATAGAGCGCAATATCTTTCACTTTTACGGAGTTACGGACAATTTAATGGATTGACCTTTTTCACTACACGACATTTTTCTGCCATAATTCTTCTAGCTGTTGTGACATTTCATGACAGAATTTCTGGCCAGGAAGTTGATAGACGTCAGCATATATCATCTATCGTTCCATCGTTTATTGTATTATAAGTATGAAAGCAAAACTTACCTGAAGTTCGTTTACTATTTTTTCCCCAAATTGAAGCTTGCATTTCTAATAAGATTTTTTTTCAAACTGTATACATTTTCAGGCAAGATTTGCTTTAAAATTTTCTGATAAATATTTAGAGAAGTTAACTTTTTATGACACTGAAAGAAAGGTTTGTTTGAGTCCCACAGCCTAAAGATACCATTTTTCTTTCACCCCCAGGTTTCCATTCAATCGCCGTGACTTACTTATATAATATTGTGACCCAAGAAACTGTTTTTTTTTTTTCGATTTGACATTATTCCTAGCGATTAGTTGATGGATTGCAATAAAAAATTTAATCATATTTTTAAATGTTTTTTGTCCAATTTCCATTTAAAAAAAATCCATGAAAAATTCCAAAAAATAAATTCTAGTTTTGCTATTACCATGAAACTTTCCTCAGTGCTAGTGAGCATAATGATAAATTCAAACCAATTAACATAATAATAAATTTTGCATCACAACAAAAGTAAAAAGCCCTAAAGTATGCACTGATTTTTTTTCGTGCTCAGTCTTTAGTTAAATTTGCACAATGTAGTTTATCCCGTTATCATAAGTTAACTTCAATTTTTTTTTTTTAAGCTAAGGTCCTTCTATACAACTTATCTGTACATTACAATTCGATAGTTTAGGATATACGGATATATTAATAAGAACTTGGATTTGGCCCTATTGTGCAATAGCAATATATATATTTTTTTTTTTACTCGGCATAACTTTACTGAATGTAAGTAACATTTATTTTTTTTGATTAGCACTTTATTATGTTATTCCTTTCTAAACTCTTTAATGTGCTAACAAAAAAAAATGTTACAATTTTTATTGTTTTTCTATTCTTCAAAAGTGTTGCAGTCAGTCTCCTTTATCATACAATACTTAAGATCATAAAAATTTCTTACATTTTTATAGCTTTTCATTTTGTATTTTGTTTGCCCTAAATTTACCATTAAGACTTTTGTTTAGTAATTGCTTTTAGATTTTTATGTGTTTTTCACTTGCCCTTTATATTCCCATTTTTATATTTTTGCCACTCATACGCCCTGTATGACTTAAATTACCTACATAACTCTACAGATGGGTGTTGGTCATGTGGTACTTTATTAAAACCTGCTTAGCTAAACAACATCTATAACAAAGAAAACATTAACTGTTGTTCTCATTGTTTAACACAACTAACACCTACACTAGTTAGTACAGGCTTGATAAACATATAGAAATTGAAAAAGTGTGAGAGAAGAAAAAAAAGTGTACTGAAACAAAAATGAACATAAACATTAGATGACATAAGCTTTTCTAACTTGAGGTATTTTTATATAGGTTTTGGCCTCTAGCTGCAGCAAATGATTGTAAAATGTTAACAACAACATTTAAGGCGTATTTTATTACACATCAACTCAACTCTCTACACTTTTTATGGGCTCATGAACCCAACATACAATTCATCAGTTTATGGTGCAAATCCTTGTTGTATGCGTAAACAAACAATAATATTTAGGCTTCATCTATAGAAACGATATAATCATTTTCATTGCACGGCTTAATATAATAAAAAATTCACCCACACAGGCACATACACACACACATGCATATATTTGTAATTACACAAAACGCCCTGCTTACATGGTAACAAATACTTATGTGTTTGTTCATATGTTATGAAGCCTAGAAAATGTCTTTTTCCACTTTTTTTATAACTAATCCTGGTCTTCATCAAAAACTCACACTTATACACATACGTAAATTTCATTAATGTATAGCATGTTTATTTATATTTTACATACATGTGTCCAGGCATATGCATGTATGTGTATGCTTATAAGTGATGGAGGGTGGGGTTATAACTATTAATGCAAAAAGCTTTTATGATGTTGAATTTATTTCGTTTGTTTTTATTGCTGTGTATTGTATGTTTTATATAATTTACTTAGACGTAGGTAGAAAAGGACAGAGTTCAATAAAATTTGTACTTAATAAGACACTTAAGTAAAATATATAAAAACATTTTTTCCTAACATTTTGGTCTTTTTCTTTCTTATTTGAGATCCTTATAAAATAAATCAAACCTAAAATAAATATTCCCTACTGCGTATGATTAATATTAATTAAAGAAAACAATTAAAATTTGTTTTTATTAACACTTTGAAAACCAATTTGACCTCTTAGCTGCTCAATAATTAAACTTAAAATAAAAATGACACTTATAAATTTGCTTCAGTTCTATTTAACTCCTTCCTTATCTGTCTATTTATATGTTCTCTTAGAGTACATACACACACACATATGTATTTATATTTATGTATATGTCTTATGTTTGTATTAGTATTATTTGTTTTAGTTGAAATTGGTTGAAAGTATACCACACAGCAATAAAATACCACATTTTTACTTATTTTTATTTAATTGAAACTTATTTGTACACTTTTCTGCTCAAGAAACCAAAACAAAAATCCCCTAGACGCTTAAGTTTTATAGGTTAGGATGGTAGGATGTTTTCCTTATGTAGGGACACAAATATAACATAAAATTTGTATTCACCAAAGGGACTCTATGTAAGTTAAGGGAATTTGTTAAAAAAAAAAAATTATTTAGGAAATTAAATTCTATTTATATTATTTTTATTTATTAAAAAGTAAAATAAAATTAATTTATAATTAAAACACTAAAAACATCAGATAGAAATCATTTTATTTATTTTTGTTTTTTTATATATAAAATTTAATTGAAAGAAATTTTAAATAGTAAATTAAAGTCAATACAAAAAATAATTTTAAGTTATTTAAAAGTATAACAAAATTAAAAATATAAATCTTTAATTAAAAAAATGGTTTCAAAATCTTATTATTTTGAAGTCGAAAAAATAAAAATTTGAAAAAGAGTTTAATTACAAAAATCATGAAACAGTATATATTTAGATTCCAAAAACTAGTATTAAATTAGCCAGACATGTTTAAATTTTAAAATTTTTTTTTAAATTTATTGAATCTTTGAGAAATTATAACAAATTTTGTAATATATATCATCAATTAATATTAATCATACGTATCGATCACCTTTATCTGACTTTATTAAGTTATTTAGTCGATTTAACTCAACATTGCTTAAAAAAGTCGAATAAAATTATTATTAAATAAAGTAATCACTTTTAAACGAACACTGACATAATATGTAAGAGAAATGAACACATTTTATACATTTTGCTAGAATACAAATATTCCCATCAAACTCCGCTTGGCTACCGAGACAAAAACACAATTTTTAATCGTAAAACTATAAAAATAAAATAAAAAAATCCTTAAATAAAACTTACATGATTCAAATAACAAATATTAAATAAATGGAAATCTAAGGACATTTTCATTAGTTGAAAAATACAGAGCTTCGTTTTAAAAAACGAAACGTTTTCAAACGTTAAAATTTTGTATGAAAAATACTGGGAAATTTAAATTTCTTTTTATACAAATTTTTTCAAACGTTTGTCGTTTCGTTTTATTAAATGATGCCTATAATGAAGAGAAAAAAAGTTTTATAATATTATAGAGTAAACTGTAGACTATACTATAAAAAGACAAAAAAAATACTATATGATATAGTTCAAAAAATACTAATTAAGGACTAAACTAGACTTTAATTTTTAGACCAAAAAATATATTATATACTAAATTATTACTAAGCTATTATGTAAATTAAACTATAGACTTATTTTTATAACAATTTTTAATATAATTTCACTTCATCCCGGGCTAAATAATAGCAATTAAATAATATTTTAATTACCTTAAAATAAAACAAATCTCATCATTTACTATTTCTATAATCTCGGTTTTTTTAATTATTATTTTAGTCCTTTTTGCATAGAATTTTCATCAACATTATCCTTCTATAATTTAACTATAAGTAGCCTTTTTCGTTTTTTTTTTCACAGTTGAATGCTGTTAAGCGTCAGCCAATTTTCAACACTACCATAAATTTAACACTGCTTGACAGTTAGATATCCTGCAAAGAGTACTTTCATATCCTTTTATTTTTAATACAAAAAAAGAAAAAGCATGAGAATATAATGCTAAGTAACTTAAATCAAACTCTGTTTACAAAAAATATATACAACAGAGATTTTTAAAAAAATATAAAATATGTGTAAAAGACAGTCCGTCCGTCCCTCTGTCTGCTATGTACGCTAGTGTCTCATATTCATTGTTCATTTTCATTTTAATAGACACAGACACATGCATATCCACCCAACTGTTGCCTAAATGCAAGCTAAGGTTTTGAGTTTCGTAAATTTAATATAAATATAAATGAAGCTTTATTAAAATAAAAGTATTTATGTATCGTATATGAAAAGGAAAGCTAAAATATTGTGTGAATATTATTATTACTATTATTTTGTAATGCGGTTTCATATGAAACATTGTTTAAAAAAAAATGAAAAATAAAGTAATGAATAATGTGTACGAAATAGTAGAAGGATGTGGCAACAAAAAAAAAACAGAAGAAAAGAAATCCGCCACAAACAAAACAGAATAAAAACGTTTGGTTTTCAGTTTCTTTTTAGGTAATTTATTTTCATGGAGCTTATATATCATCACAAGTAATATTTTGTTGGTTAAGAAATGAAAGAAAAAAATATGATAGAGCTTTGGAAAAAATTGCACACTGGCATTAAGTTTCAAGAAAAAATTTAATTTATTTTAGAAATGGATAAATTTACATAGATTTTATTTCAATCTACTAAGTAAAATAATGTAATAATTTAGAACTTATAATAAAATAGACCGAAGTTTATAGTCTATTCGTTAGTCTATATTCGAGTCTTCAGTTTACTTAAGAGTTTAATCTGCAGTTTAGTCTATAGTCGGGTCTATAGTTCAACCTATAATCCGACCTATAGTTAAGCCTATAGTCTAGTCTAAATTTTCGACTATAGTCTAGTCTGCACTTTTGTCTATCTATAGTCTGTTTTATAGTCTAGAGTATATATTAAGAATTGTTTTTACAATCTGGTCTATAATTTAGTCTAAAGACTAGTCAACAGTTTACTTCTAGTTTAGTCTAGTATATAGTTTGGTTAACAGTCTAGCTATAGTCTGGTTTATAATCTGGCCTATAGTCATGTTTATAGTCTTGTCTATAATATAGTCTATAGTCTAATCTAAAGTCTAGTATAATCTATCCTAGAGTATGGTATATAATTTGCTCTATAGTCTAGCCTGTACTATGCTCTATAGTCTAGTCTATAGCTTACTATGTAGTATATTATCCAGAATACAATCTATAAAATTGCCTAGTATATAGTCTATAGTCTAGCTTATAGTCTAGTCTATTGTCTAGTCTATAGTCTAGCCAAGAGTCTAGTCAATACTTTAGTCTATAGTTTAGTTTATAGTCTAGTTTACAGACTAATATATATTGTCTACTATATAGCCCAGTATATAATATAGTATATATTATATAATCTTGTCTACAGTTTAGTTTATATTCTGGTCTAAAATCTAGTCTGTAGCCCAGTCTATGGTCTAGTCTAATCTATAGTCGAGTACATAGTCTATTTTCTAGTTAGCCTATAGTCTGGTCTATAGTCTAGACTATAGTCTGGTTAATAGTGGACCCAATATTCTAGTCTGTAATCGAGTCAGTAGTCTGGCCTTTGGTATATTCTATAATCTAGTATATACTCAAGTATATTGTCTAGAATATAATCTAGTTTATAGTCTCTTAAATACTCTTATTTATAGTCTGTTCTACAGCTTAGTCTTTAGCCTGGTTTATATCCTATTTCACAGTCTAGTATATATTCAAGTACATTGTTTAGTCTATATTTTATAATGAAGTTCATGCTTTATTCTATAGTTTATATAGTCATCTAGTCTATAATATAGTCTACAGTGCGGCCTTTATTTAATCCTATAATCTAGTCTATATTCTGATCTTTAGTCTAGTCATTAGTCTAGTATAGAGTCAAGTATATTTTGTAGTCTATGGTCTAGTCTATATTCTGGTCCAAAGTTCTGTCTATAGTCAAACCTATACTCTAATGAATTTCTTAGTTCCTTTAGAGAGTTTCTATTAATTTCAAATTTATTTTCTAAAATTCTTATTTATTTTTTATCTCGAGGTTGTAGGAACTAGTATTAGAAGTGTTATTAATTTAAAATAAAACCGTATTGATTTTAAATTACAAACATTTAGCTAAGTATCTATAAAACTTCCCTCTAATTTAAAAGGCTCCTTTACATCTTGAAATGTCTGCTTTTGTAGTTAAATAATGTGGGTTTGTAAGTAAATAAATGTTGTTGTATGCGTGCATTTTCGTGCTTAAATACAGACAGAATTTTTAAACCTCTTTTACAAGGAGGAATGAAACATATCAACCATCTAGGCAATTGCTGCAATTGAATTGTAAAAAAATAGAAAATAAGAGAAAATTTGTTTGTGTTGATTTTCAAATATCATTTTAACAAAGTAAAATT
>MINK01173525.1:0-12808 GCA_001735545.1 Phormia regina
AAATATAATTTTTAGTAAAAAGTATAATTTTTAGTAAAAAGTATAATTTTTAGTAAAAATGTAATATTTTACTAAAAATAAAATTTTAGTAAAAACGAGACAGTAAAGGAAAGTAAAAAAAAATATTTTTAGTTAAAAAAATAATTTTTCATAAAAATTTAGATTTTTAGTAAAAAGTATAATTTTTAGTAAAAAGTATAATTCTTAGTAAAAAGTATAATTTTTAGTAAAAAGTATAATTTTTAGTAAAAAGTGTAATTTTTAGTAAAAAGTACAATTTTTAGTAAAAATATAATATTTTACTAAAAAATAAAATTTTAGTAAAAACGTTATTATTATCATTTCTTATCCAGAAAATATATTTTTTTCTGTAACGAAAATTATGGAAATTATAAATGGAATTTATTTATTTTTTTTTTTTTTTTCAAAATAGCAAATATTGCCTTGATTTCTTTTTATTTTTCTTTTTAAAAAAATTTTACATACATAAATAAAACAATCTTAAAATAAACTTATTAAAAACTATTACTATTAACACTTATTGACTAATTAAAATTTATAGGATTTTTTGACTTCAAACTCTTCCAAAATGTTAAGGGACGTCGATATAGAAAGGTATTTAGCATAGCCTGTGTATGAGTATTCAAATCGAAATTTGGTTTAAAATGCCGCAACAAATTATAACAATAAACCATATCGAAACGTTGTAAACGTAGTATGGAACATAGGGCAGCCTCTTGTATAACAGGACGTTCAAATGCATTTAAAAAACGTGCAAATTCTTTAAAATATTTTTTCATATTTGTTTCGATGGGAAATGGTTTAATGATCATAGAAATAATTTCTAATAATACTGCTATACGTTTATCATACGAATCGGTATTCATAGCGAGGACATAGTATTCATTAGCGAGGGGTATTAGATGCTGATTAAGGATGAGATTTTGGGTTTTAAGTACACCTAGACGTTTAGACAATAAGCCATAGGACAGTGATATATTATAAAATTTAGAATTTTTTAATTTTTCCACCAATACATTAATGACTTCATCTACAGTGGGCTTAAAGGGTTCAAAATGATATTCATAGCGCAATTTAGATAGCAGTTGTTTGCCATGTAATTCTGGTTTATCCATTTCATATTTAGTACTCATAAGAATTTGTTGCAAAACACTAATTAAGGCGTCGGAACGATCGTATGTTTTATCTTCGCGATGTGGCAAGACAGTGGGATACCACATCATGACCTCATGTATCATTAAAGGAGATTTATGCACATAAAAATACAGACATTTGGCTATGAAAAGACGTGCCGGATGTTTAGGCATTTGTACAGATTCTTGAATCTTACAGGCCATTAGATATAGTTGTGTAAGATTAAGAGTAGCTTGCAGCGTTAAACATTCAGTTTGTTTTGAATTAAATAGTACGGATTCGATTCTGTCTAGTAAATCTTGGCAAATGTTTGAGTTTTTCATTAGCAAATTTCTTAAGACGGAAAATAAACGTTGTAAACATTTTGACAAGTGACTTGGTGGCATTTCTTGTATAACCGAGGGTAATTTATCTGGAGGCACATTACTACCTTCAGCATTTTGTGCTATAGTTATTAAAGCTTCTTGTATTAGTCTATAGTCGTTAGATATACTTAAGAGTTTGTTTATAAGACGCGTGGAAGTACAATCAGGATCCAATTCCATATCATTGTAACAAAATGCATTTAGATGTTTTTTAAATTGTTCCAAAATGTTTTCTTGTCGTTGACGTTCTTTGGTGGTTAGTGTTTCCAATACATGTTTTTGATTTTCATAACGATATGAATTAATTAAACTATCGAATAGTGTTTGATTATTTTGTTGTGGCATAAATTGTGGCAAACGTTCTGGTGGTATAATTACACAATTCTCTGGTGTATGAACATAGTGTGGTTCAAAAGGTGGTGGAGATTGAGGAGAATCGGTATAAACAAAATTTGCTATGTGTTCTTCATTGTCTTTACTTATATTATTAGGTTCCGATTTAGTTTTACAAATGGTATATGTTTTATTATTTTCATTAACAGTTTCTTCTGTAACATTTTCGCTGAGTTTTCTTTTGGTACAGATGCCATTTTTTAATGTTGTTTCATTTTCTAATGGTTTTTTATCTTGAGAATCTAAAGACGTTTTATGGTTACAATTTTGTGACTTTTCTGAAACAACTTCTAATTTTTGTCTTTCTTTAAAGAAACCCATTACTGATATTTCTTTGTTATTGGTTTTATGTTCTCCATTTGTTGCCTCTGTTGTAACATCTTCTGTTATTTGTCTCTCTCTAAAGAAACCCATTTGTAGTTTAATTTCATTATCTGTGGATTCTTCACACATTTTCATGGATTCACTTTTCAAATGTTTATTTTGGTTATCTTCCTTCGATTTAATTCTTGATTGTATATTATTTAGATTCTTGCGTGCTCTGGTATATTTACCCAATTCTATGGATGTTTTACTTAGATTTAACGATTCTTCCAAGATCTTTTGTTTAGCTTGTAGACGTTGTGAACGCTTACAGGGTTGCAATACTTCCGTTATACATTCACTTTTACGTTTACGACCTCTTTTAGGTTTAGTTTCGGGAGACAAAGAGGTTTTCAATACATTGTCTTCGCTTTCTTTAAGTAAATCATCAACTATAGGATTTATCGATTCTGTAAGTACTTCATTAAAGAGTGTACTATTAAGTAAAGTTGAAATATTTGATGAATTTATAGTTTCATCTGTTAACTCATGGGTCTGTGTCAATTGGCTGGCGTTGGGGGTTTCAATATCCGATTCATTGGGTTCTTCATCTATCATTAATTCATTTTCTAGGGATAAACTATCATTGAATTCATTTTCATTTTCATCTTCTGGACCATCTACAAGGTTAGATAATTCTAATTGTTTATTTATTAAAGAATCATTATTTTCCAAGGGTATATAGAGATCTTGTTGCAGTTTTGCATTATCTTTTTCTTGATTTATTAAGTTATTTTCGGGATTTGATTTATTTTCATTTAGTTTTTTATTCAATTCTACCTCAGTTTTGAAAGGTTTATGATAATCTTTATTATTTGCTTCTTCATTAGAGTTATTTACATTTTCATTTATTGTATAATTTGTTTTCGAGTTTATTGTATTTACTGTTTTTTTATTTTCCGGTAATTCTGTTTCAGAACTTAATCCTAAGATTGTTGTTTCATTTAAAATTTCATTTTTTTCTATTGTGTTATTGCTTTTATTTTCTGACGTTTTAAGTAAAACATTACTACTGTTTAATGATTCTTCTTCCATTGTGCTGGCATCCGATATTGTAATTACAGACCAATATAAAGAATTTTCCTTAGTTCCATTTGCGGTTTCTTCAGAACTAGAGTTTGTATTAGGATTGGACAATTTCTGCAATTTTTTACTGCTTTCTTTAAGTTTGTTGTTGTTTTCACTTTCTGATAAATTACTGAAACTTGTTTTATTAGGACTAACACCATTAGGATGTACACCTGGTGAAGATTTGCTTTCAATTGGTTTTATTGTTTCTTCCTTATCTTCTTTTTTAAACGATTGAGGAGAAATGACATTATTTTCGGTTATAGTTTCACATTTTCTTCCAAAAGATTTGTCACTTTCTTTAGAATCTTTAATATTGTTCATTTGGTCTGTTTCCAGTCTTGAGGAATTCTTTAAAGCGTCTTCTTTTTCAGAATACGATTGACTTGCATCAGAATCCATAACATTATTGGTTTCTTCTGTCGCTGTCATTGATGGTGATATTACTTTATTTATATCATTGAGATCAATTTCACTTTCATCATCTGATGATAATTCCAAATCCTTTTCAAAATCACTGCAGTAATTTAATGCAGGGCTTTGTTGTTGAGACTCTATGCTGGTATTAGAAAAAGTATCTTCATATATATGTGACATATGTTCATTCGCTAACTTTGTACTTGATGATGGGCAAAGTTTCAAATCTTTAATATGTTCTCGCGGTGGAGAATCTATATTGCAAATGAAGAAAGTCTCATCTTTTAAATTTGGCTGTTGTTTAATATTGCTGTCTACAATTGAAGTTGTTCTTGAATTTGGAATTATTTCTTTTATGGTTGTGCTTGTAGATGGATAAAGTTCCAAATTCTTTTCAAAATCTTTGGCATAATTATAAACAGCACTTTGTTCTTGCTGCAGAGTATTAATGAAAGTTTCAGCATTTAAACTTGCCTGAGGTTTAATATTGTTTGTTGCATTAGAATTTATTTCATTCAGTAAATCATTATTATCAATCAATAATGGCAACTTAGGACTTTTGTTGGAGGAATTTTCCAAATTAGAAACCAAAAAATCTCTATTAACTTCCTTATATTGAGGATCTTTGCTGTTATTACTCTCATTATGTATATTATTTATATTTGGCTGCGCTCTATAAGATTTTTCATTTATATTTTCCACACTTTCATCATCTGAAGATAATTCTAAATCTTTTTCCACTTCATTTTCTATAACAGAATAACACTGATTGTTTATTTCTAATTCATTGGGAATAGAATCTTTGGCATTTTCTAATGATTCAGGTAAAAATGCATTTTCTAAACTTTTTAATATGGGTGTTGTCAGTTCAGGTATAGAAAACATTTCCTGGCTGCTATCAACATTAGAGGAATTTTCAAAAACTGGTGTGGCAATATTGGGTAAGGAGAATTGTTCTTCTGCAGCTTCTCTTAAGAATAATTGATTTGATTCATTACAACTATTTAAATTAATTTTTGATCCCATAGTTGGTGTAAAATTTTGTTGATTACAATTTGTAGAATTTACTATTAAATTATTGGGCCAATTTGAAGTATATTCTAAACAGGAATTATGATCATTTGTGTTATTATTTACATTACAACTATTATTGCCATTACTTAAATTTATAGAACTTTTTATCACAGGTTTAATATGCTCTTGTTCTTCAACGTCACTATCGGAATCACCAAACAATAATTGATATTTGTTTTCAATTGTTTTGATAGACTTGGATTTTTTGTGCCTTATAGTTGACTTTGTTGAAGTTTGCTTACTGGAGGTAGTAGTAGGTTTTATTAGTGAAAAACTATTAGGTTTAATAAAAGTAAATTCATCATCAGGCTTTTTACTATCATTAGAGCTTTGCTCCAAAAATATTTTCTCACTTTCTGTATATGTTTCTTTATTATTTTCCGCTGCGATAGCAAATGTCTTTAAGAAATCCACAGCAGTTTCAATGGATTCTTCCTCTCTATTCTCCTCTTTGCCATTAGATAAATTAACGCTTGATTGCTTGGGATCTTCATGCTTTTTAATCCCTAACGATTTTTTTCGATGATTAGTTTTCTTTAGTAATCTTTTCAAAGCCTTACGTTTCTTTTTGTTTAATTTAATTTCCGGTATAAGCTCTTGTATTTCATTTAGTATTTTATGTTTGGTTTTAGATTTGTTTGAGGATTTTTCGAGTTTTTTAAGGGGATGTATTTGAGGCGTCTCATTTTGTTTAGACTTACAAATATAGTTGTCTGTCTGTTCATTATTACTGGATGCAATTTGTATTTGTTCCACTTCTAGATCCATAGAATTTGTATCGTGTGAAAAGTTTTCTATTGGCATATTTGTGTTATATATGGTGGGTATTGGACTAGTTGTAGTATTTTGCTGATAATTCTGTGCTGAAGAGTTGTTATCTGTAATTGGATAAAATGATATTAATTATGAATCAGAAACTATAGCTATTCGCAATTATTATATGAATTATACAATAAAACTGGCTTAACGTTGATAACAAATTATAAAACATTTCTTACCCATTAAATCCTCCATACTTAAAGCCGAAATATTTTCATCTGTTCCTCGATGTGTTCTAGCTGGAAGGGTTTTTTGGGCTTGAGGTCTTACAACATTAGCTGACAGTATTGTTGAATCATTAAAACATAAAGGACTTGTTGAAACATTAGAATCTGCAAAATAATAATAATAGAAAAAACAATATCCTATTAATATAACAACCAAAAATGTAAACAAATAGAAATTTTACTTGTTTGTGCCATAGTTTGTGTTTGAGCTGATGAGGTATTCTGCGGTTGAGAACTCACATACAATTCTAACAGCCAATCAAGAAATTGCTGTTGATTTATCGAAGCATTTTGTGTGGTATTTGCAATGCCAGCATTGCTTGTTTGTAATAAACTCAACAGCATTTTACCAAATATTTGCCATAACTCATTAAAAGCATTCGATGATAATTGGCTCAGTGCAGAATTTGTGGTAACATTAAATAAATTTAATATAGAACTATTAAATTGGCTAGAATTGTCTGCCAGTGAATTCACTCTAGCTCTATTTGCGGGTAAAGTATTCGATATTGGTGGTGTTGGTGAGGCAGAAGGTGTAAAAATTTCTTGCTTTATATTAGAAGAATTATTTTGAGGTAGATAATCAATTTTTCGTCTAATATTACACAACATAGTACAGGTGCCAATGTTTTTGAAATTTTTCAAAAGTTCCTTTGAAGTGCGTGAAGGTGATTCCAATAGAGGTGAAACTGATCTAATATTAGACCATTTTGTATAAACATTTAGTATATCATCGATTGGAGGAGCTTTCTGGGGTTCTGGAAACATGGTTTGTACATGTTTTTGTACTATTTTCTCAGTATTAGTTTGTCGCGTTATCATGGTACTGATATACTGAGAACCTTGATCACGTTTTGTTGAAGAACATTGGATATTTTGATCCTGCATTTTCGTTTTTTTCACACAACAAACTTGTTTTGTTGGTGATGCAGTTTCCACTAAAAGGTTGCATTGCACAAAAGCCTCTTCGCTTTTAACTTTACTACCCCTACATTTGTACTTTTTTGGACTACTAACTGGTGGTATTTTAATTTTCATGTTGGCACAATATTCCCTTAGCCTTTCGACCAAATCTTTATCAGGTGAATATTTTAGAATATCCTCACCTTCCAACTTGTTCATAATTTTAACATATTTGACTACTAAATTGTTAAAATTTATGGGTCTTCCTTCGTATTCCGCAAGACGTGCCTTCATTTGTTCATTTACCATATTCTTATTTGTCAAATCTACATCCATTTTCTGGTATTCCTCTTGTAATTTGTCCAATTTACTTCTGGCGGCAGCATGATCCCGTTTTTCTTTGCTATACAATTCTTGCACCTGCTGTGCTGTTGTTTGGAAGTCTTTTAATTGTTGTTGTAATTCATTATTTTGATTTTTAAGTTTATCAATTTCTTGTACTAACTCATCCACTTTAGCTATAGTCTGTGCCATTTCAAATCTCTTGGAGCCATTTTTCTTTTTGCCAAATCCGACATTAATTTCATTATAAATAAAAGGGCTTGCCGAACGTTCACTTGGTTGGGCTAGCTTGGGAGGTGTTTTCAAAAAATCCAAATTAATATCATCCATTTTTTGCCTGTCCAATTTACATTTACTTATACTTTAAGAAAATGAAAATGAATTGATTAAAAGTTAACTTTATATTTTAAATAAAAATGATTTACGGCTTAAAAAAAAACTTTGTATAAACATTTTATTGAAAATCATATAAAAACTTCTTTTATTTTTATTAAACGTTTATAATATCTTCCACATTTTTTTTTAGCGCAAACACATTTTTTATAAACAAGAAGACTTTTTTCATCAAAATAACAAGAATGACAGCTAAAGTGTCAAAAAAGCCGACGAAAAGCATGCTTAGAATAAGTGTTGTACAAAGCAGCGTTTTTACTGTTAAATATAGAGTTCTTTTTTTGAAGAGTAGTGTTGTGAAAAAAATAAAATAAATATAGATAAATTAAAAAGCAAGTAACTCAACGTTTTGAAAAAAATCGAATTAATATATTTATTCATACAACAATTTTCAGCTTATGCCTATTTAAGAAAAATTAGTTATAATAAAATTAATCTTTTTAGTTATTAATATTATCATTTTGATGATTGGAGCAAATCAATTAAAAATTAATTTATATAAGCAATTTCGTAATTGAAGTCGATCTTTATTTTTTTCCGTGTATATTTATAAAAACATTTGGTAATAATTTTTTTTATACAAAAGAATTTGCGAAAACTTAGAAAATAAATATTCAACATTTGTCAAATCATCAAACATATTTTAGCGTGTATTTTAAAGCAATTTATTGTTAGATATGTTTGAACATATAAAGGCCCCTTTATAAGTTGAGTAATAAAATAAAAATCAAAAAAATCGGATTTCACTTTTATCCAATCATTCTTTGAATCTGATGTAAAATTTCAAAACTAATGATTTTTTATTTTTATTATTAGTATTAAAACATAAGAAAACGTTGCAAAATATGGGTTATATAAACAAAGTCAGTTAAACATGGTGATTTAATATGTATTTATTTTTTATGCACTTTCACCTTTACTTCCAAATTTATTAATATGTCATAAAAATATAATAAATAATATAAAAATATAATTATATATAATTTATATAAAACATTAATATTAAAGAAATTGATTACCCAACAACCAGCTCAATAATTCTAAAAAAATGATTTCCCTAATATCTAATTAAAAAAATATATATGTAGTTTTTTATAAATCAACAAACAAGAAAATTATCTTAGCAATGAGATATAATATCTATTTAAAAAATATTTTTATAAATCAACAAACAATAAAATATGACTTAGAGTTCGATGTATACCACTTTTTCAAAAGATAATTTAACATTTTTCTAGAAAATACAATGGGATATGTAAAAGGTTTTTTTGTTGTTCTGTTTAATAATAATTATTATTTAAAGTGTATTTCTTTAATTCACCACTATACAATAAGAAAATCAAAACCGAAAACAACAATAAAAATACTCGAATTTACCACATAGTTGTCATTCGTTATGTTCATTTATTCGGAATTATACGTCAAGTCGGTAACGCAGAAAAAAATCATTTCATTTTTGTTTTTTTCCAAACATACAACGCAACTTTTGCAGTCAAAAGCCAATATAATTTAGATTTTTTACATAATTCTCATCAATAAAAATATAAATTTTCAAGTATATTTGATTAAAAGTACAAAAAATTTTAATAAAAATTTTCATTTGGGACAATAAAACCGAAAAGAAGGAACAGTAAAAAAAAACATTTTTATTTGCCAGAAAAAACAGCAGCTGAAATAAGAACAACAACAAAAACGACAAGTGACAAAATAGTAGAAAAACACACCAATACCAACCAACAACATTAGCAAAAATCAACAACACAAATTAAAAAAAAAAAAAACGAGAAAAATTAAGAAAAAAATAGCAGACATAAGTGAAAAAAAATTGCCAGACACAAAAATTAATATAATAAATTAAAAGGATTATTTTCGTAACAGATTAATTAAAAAAAATAACATTAATTTCATAAAAAGTGTATTAAGACTGATTATTATAGAAAATCAATTTCAAAAATAAATCAAATAAAATTAAAAGTTTAATAAAATTAAAAAAAAAATCTATATAAATAAAAACATAAATTATAATTAAGTATTTAATACTCAAAAAATAGTGTTAACAGTATTTATTTTACAAGTTAAATAGCGTTAGAAAAAACAAAAATGACCACAAATCTTCGTCAGATTCCTTTAACTTGCAGTGGCCATACTCGCCCTGTGGTACATTTGGATTTTAGTGACATTTGTGATAGTGGCTACTTTTTGATATCGGCATGTAAAGGTAAGTTTTTAAGCATTAATTTATCAGCACTTTTTGATTTTTGAATGAAAAATAATCAATTAAGTGTGGTGGTTCTGCTAAAATATAATAATTACATATAAAAAATGATGATCCAGAAGCAAATCCTATTAAAAAGAAAATGAAAGAATGAACATTTTTTCATTTTTTGTACTCAAAATTTCCTATATAATTTTAATATTATGTTTTAAATTTTAATATCCTTTAAGTGTTTACTGCAATATTTATCATAAAGTATACTTACCTACCGCTGTGAATTCATTTTAATACAACATTTATAATTTTAAAATAATATTTAAAGTATAAGTTCATCATGATACATATAATGTCGAACTTTTTTTGTCTATTATATATTCATAGTAAAACAAGTTTGTTTTAATTTTTTGCATTGTTATTAACTATTTATAATTACTGTGATTGATGGCTGTTAATATAATAACAATGGTCTAATACAAAAAAACAATGGTCTAAACTTCTATTTGCAAATATTTTATATTTAGGTCAAGGTATGGATTTGCTACTTTTTATTAAAATATAACTGGTTTAGTTTTAAAAAGAATATTATTGATATTTGAAATAAGTTTCAAAAGCAACTTTGAATTTGCATACTACAATAATAATTTTAATTTTTCTATAATTTTCTTATTTTTTTATACAATTCAGTTTAATTTATTAAAATATTTATATCCTACATTAGTAACATTAAATGTATTTTTTAGTTATATAAAATTTAAGGGGTGTATGATTAGTGTTTGGCCTCGTCAAGTCATATTGTCATCATTAATATAATAGCAATGTTGTGCTTTTTTTTGCATTAAAAACAACGTCATTTTTTATTAAAATTAAAAATATAAGTAGATATTTTTATTCATATTAAATAAGAATATATTTGGCATTATTTGTTTTGCTTCAAAAATATGCAAAGTTAGTATATTGTAAAAAAATATAATAAAAAATGCATGATTATGCTCTTGTATTAAGAGCAACATAAGCTGATAATTAAAAAGAAATATTTAAAACCAATTAATTACAAAATCTTAAAATTTTCTTAAACTCTTAGAATTAAATATCAAGAAAACAAACGATTTTGCATACTTTAGGTTACAATATTTACAAGTTGTGTAAATAATTTTTATTATCACATCTTGCCATATGATTATATAAAGATGGTTTCCATTACCTCCACGTGTCCAAATGTAACAAAACGTTTTATGTTTATATTTCAAAATAGTTAATATTTTCTGGTCCCTTATAAGTCCGTCCCTGCTATAATGACATATATAAAATATATAACAAACGAATAGAAATCTTTGCGAGATTTTTGCTAATAAAATTCAGCAAGATCGCATTATAAATGTAATGAAGTTTCGTGATAAAAAAATGAAATAGATTTTTCGTCGGCACATCCAAGATATGCTTATCATAACTTAAATATTATTATTTTTTAATTTTTTAGTATTTATATTAGGATTTTTAACAAAAAATTAAATTTTTTGTGTTTAATTTAAAAAAAAAAACTTTTGCAAACATTTTTTCATTAAAAATAGAATTTAATACTAAAAATAGAATTTAATCACTAAATATTCGATTCAAATAAAATTCATAAATTAGATATCACTAAATATTCGATTTTTCACTAAAAATTCGATTTTTCACTAAAAAATCGATTTTTCGCTCAATATTCACAAAAAATTGATTTTTGCTTAATATTGGAGTTTTCACTAAATATTAGATTTTTCACTAAAAATTCGATTTTTCACTAAAAATTCGATTTTTCGCTAAATATTCACAAAAAAATTATTTTTTGTTTAATATTCGAGTTTTCACTAAATATTAGATTTTTCACTAAAAATTTGATGCTTAACTAAATATTAGATTTTTCACTAATTTTTTTGATACTCATTTCGAGACAAAACCCAAGACTATATTTCAACGGTTTTCAAGGGGCCCTTTTCTGGGTGGTCGCGAAGATATGCTGAACAATTTAAAAATGGGATGACTTGTTGAAACCAAAAAAGCAGTAACAACTAAATAAAATTACTGAAATATTATATACTTCTTGATTTTTTAAATATTGATTTCATTGATTGAACATTTTCTAATACTAAAGACAAGAATTATAAAAAAAAATATGATTTTTTTATTAAAATCTATATTGGAGTTCTTCCTTCAAATCTTGACTAATATATTCGATAAATAAATGATCCAAAGAACCTTTTTCTGCACATCGCATTATATAATCTGAAACTCAAACTCTTCATTTTTTAATGGAACACATTTTCTGTAAAAACACATTTTTCTCAAAAGTTGACCACTTTAAGACCCCTTAGCTCATGTCCAGAGGGGCCATTGGGTGCCCCTTCCAAACATATCATTGTACACACCTCCGCTACGGCGGGGAAAGTCTTTTTCAAGATTTCCATGTAGTAAGACCCCTCAAACGAAGAGTAAAAATTAGCTTAATACGCAAAAAATATTTAAACAATTTTAAAAATTGGTCTTTAGTTCCCTACCAACGATTGAAAAATCATGGGTCTCATATATTTTGGTCAAAAAAAGTTTAGATGGGTACTAAAAAGTTCGTAATTTTCTTGTTATAGAAAAAATATTAAAAAAATGTTTGTCATGAGATTTTCTTTCGCTAGAAGATTTTAAATTTTTGTCTACGGGCGACTAATTTTTACTTGCAGATGATGTTATGCTTCTATTTCGAACTGCTTTTGATAATAGGGATATACTATGTAGTGGTCTGTTGATAACAGCTTGAACGTAAATAGTTCTGCAAGGGCGATTTTATTTGTTAATATTGAGATAGGTTTGAATATTTGGGCGGTTGGAATGTTTGGCGGTATACATCGACAGGCTTCTGTTGTTAGTTGGAATTAGTTTTAAAGTTGTTGGTAATTTACGTAGGATTTATACTCTAGGCATTTATTTACCTTGTCGTACGAGATATGTTGTTGCTCATGCGCTTTTGATGACACATGTATTGTATGGTCAGGAAGTAATATCGGGTACTGTGTCTTATAATATTTCTCGGCTTAATCGTATTA
>MINK01173526.1:0-13650 GCA_001735545.1 Phormia regina
CTATTGAAAAAAAAAATATATATATATATATATATATTAAAACCTATAATTTTCTATAAAATTGAAAAACCAACCTAATTCAATCTATAGTAATTTAAAACAATTATGAATTCTAAAATATTAAATATAGTTATGATTTATTCTAAACAATATATAAAATTTAAAAAAACTCTTGTGAATTAATAATGATTAAATATTAACAATTCATTAAAAATTTTATTATATAAACAAATTATTAAAATTAAAAAATAATAATAATAATAATAAAATAAAATTTCCTATAAACTATAAAATTAAAATTTTCTAGAGTAAAATTGTAAAAACTAATTAAAATTTTCTAATCATTTGATTTAAATTAAACAAAATGTCTAAAATTATTTTCTACTTCTAATCATTTAATTATAATTATTTCGTTTGCCTAAAATTTATCTTTTATTCAATTCAATTAACTTAATAATTTCCTGAATTAAATTTATGCAAATGATTTTAATTTAAATATCTTAAAAAATCTTTATTAAATTAAAAAAAAAACATATTTGATAAATATTTGAATTTAAAAATTTGTAAAAACAAATAAATTAAAATCATTTGTACAATTTTTTTTGCCTTCACTGTATTAAAATATCTTTTCTAAATCACTATCTATATATATGTAATATCTAAACAAATAAGTATAAATTACAAAAAATATAAAAGAAACTTAATAATCACAAACGCGACTAAAGTCACAAAATTACGTTTATTTAAATATATTCCAAAGATGTTTGTGAGCAGTGTTGCTAGTTGTTGAGGGATTTTCTGGAAATTTAGCATTAATTTAATTTTCATTTTATTGGGTATATATTTGGATATTTTCGTAAATAATAAGAATTTTTATTACTTTTTTTTCATATTTTTCAAATTATACAGAAATTTCTTTATAATTACTTTACTACTTCTTGTTATTTTATTTTGTAGGTAAGTATTCAAATATATAATTATTTCATAGAAAAATTTCCATGTTATTTTGTATACCGAGAAGCTAATATTCCAAACGGGCCTCATGCATATTTCCAAATTGCGTCAGACTCCTTAGTTTTAAGTTTTTATATATATGGTGTTGATTTTGGAGCCAAAAGTTAATTCTAACACTATGTTGGTCATTTTTTGTTTTTGGACTATCTACAAAAAAATATATATTTTTATGGCAAAACGAGCTATCTACCAGAACTTCGGAAATAATGGGGTTAAAGGATTTATTTTTTAGTTGCGTAGACGTAATATAAATAACTCTTGGAAGAACGGATTGCAAAATTGTGACAAATTAGTGAACAATTGTTGTTTTGCATGTGGCCCGTTTTGAATATAAGCCCTAAATATAAAACGTTTGATACATTTTCTGTTTATGCAATAAAACGTTTTCGATGATTATAAATGGTATATTTCCATTGCCATAACACATTAATTAATTTATTATCAAACTTTAAATTATCAACACTTCTATAAAAATGAATTGATGTTTGAAAAGATCTTATAAGAGAAAATATTAGTAGAATAGAGAATATTGTAATTTCATTTTTAATAGTTTAAACTTTAAAGAACGTGTTTTTATTTATTTGTTTTTTTTTTCTCAGTTAATCGATAAGTCATTATTTGTTAAGAATTAAAAACTTGTGTTAAGAATTAAAAAAAAATCTATCGACCATTCCATGAAAGATTTATAAAAAATGGTAATTTTTTATTCAGTGCTTTCGGATTTTGCTAATATTTGGCATAGGGATACCTTACGGAGCCATTCGAAAAATTCGCAAAGTTATTTACGATTTCCATTTTCTGAAAAGTAAAAAAATTGCAAAACTGAATAAATTTAAACTTCAATATCTTCAGAAGTTTTTAACGGATTTTAATGATTTAAATTCCACATATAACAAGAGCATGTCCACTATAAATGTAGTGATTTAAAAATAATAATAATTTAAGAATGCATTTTTGAAAAAAATTTTAATTATCTTTTAATATATTAAAAAGCTATATCTTTACTATAAAATGCAAAAAACAATTGTTCTGGGACAAGAAAATCTACTATTATTATTATTATTTTTTTATTACCATTAATTTTTTCCTACAAAAAATTTAAAATTTAAATTTTCGATTTTTTACTTAATTTTGTTATCTTGTTTTAGTAATATGTAAATTTAAATGTCTATAACTCTTTTATTATATATCAAATTTTATTGATTTAAAACCCAGAATAAAATCCAAAATATTTTTCTTTCTAAAGATACACTTTTTTAACAAATTTCTATTCCATAGATTTTAAATATTTTTACTTAATATCCCAGCAAAAACTTGGTAATGGCATGTACTTACAGATGTAGTTACTTTTCAATGACAAGGTTTAAAAACTGAATAAATTGTTGTCTTTGATAAAGTGTTTGTTGTTAAAAAAAAAATATAATAATAAAATTATTTGACAAAATATTCAAAATCAAATGTCTTGACATTTAAAAATACACAATCAAATTAAATATGAAAATATTTTTAAAATTTTCAATTATTTGTTGCTTTTTCTTCTTAAATTATGGTAAGTGTCCAAAATAGTATAAAATTTTTATTGCTTTTTTTCTAGTGAAGAGGTGAACAGTTCAGTAGCCAAAAATTGCTCGGATTTACATATTTTCTAAAATTGTTTTATTTCAAGGTAAGAAAATTTCATTAATTACATTCGGGTAACACGAAAATCTTGTATATTTTCAGCCTGTGACTTCTGCGAGGACCAGATCCTAAGATCTTACTCCAAGCAAGAGTGGAACCATAATTGTGTTTACATGAGGTGCAGTCATTTCCGGGAAACAGAGTGTAACTATCAGGATTTTCACCTGTGGCATGGACTGAGAATATGCGGAAGAGAACTGTTATGTTATGTATATTTTAATTGAAGCATAAATCATGTATTTATTTATTTCAAACATTATTTGTTGTATGATTTCTTTTCAATAAAATTAAAAAAGAAATTCAACTAATTCATTTTGTTTTAAATGAAGTTAAATGAGTTACTGAACAACTTAAAAGTAATTAGTTCCTCTAATGACATCTGAGTAAAGACATGAGGTAAGTAGTTGCCTCTAATGTCATCCCTGTGTTAAGCTAATGTGTAAGTAGTGTAAAGCCATTATATTAGCTTCTTAACTCATTACTTGGCAACCAAAGTTTTTGCTGGGTTGTTCACAGAAAAAATTGCTTATATTATTTAATATTGAATTGATTTTGCTTCAATCATCAATAGATAATATTAATAACTACAAAGATTGACTCTATTATTACTGCTTTTTCTGAAATAGACATAATGAGCTGAAAATTGTTGAAAATTTATTTTGTTTCTTTAATAAATAATTTATTTAATAAATAATTTTAAAGCAATTGCAAAGTTAATTATATTAATAAAATTAAATTAAATTCCAATACAAAGTTAGTTAATAATTTTGTTAAAAAATAATTTGAAATATTTTTTTTCTGTGTAATTTTATTGATGTTAGCCAAATCAAACAATATTTTAATTGATGTAAAAACTTGTAATTGAACTTAATTTTTATTTTTTTTTTCTGTTTAGGTCATAAAAATCATATTCTTCTATGTATTATCTATATAGGCTGAAGACCAGTAAAATCAGGGTCACCAAAAAGGTCGAATTGAATATTTATTATGATTTTATTAATTTAAAATTTTGCATAATTATGTTATTATTGTATTTAAGGGCTTCTTGATACGATTCGTATACGAATGAGCTTAAAACTTAGTAATATCTTTCATAAACAGTGATGTTATAATTATAGTTTTCTTAAATTTTAAAAGAAATCTATAATTTTTAAATGATATCTATTAAATTTTTAGTTTTTCTCATTTAATTTATAACCAATATAAAATATAAATATGCAAATCAATTTTATTAAACAAAGTCTCAAATCTTTAATCAATTTTTACAACTTTTAAAAATAGGTAGCATTTTTGAAGGCTTTTCCATAGTTTTATAATATTTAATATCTTTATTTTCCACTAAAAAGAAACTTGCATTCATCTATAAGTGTAGGTCATAAAATCACAATTTATATTAGTAGCTCTATTTTTTTTTCAACTGGTTTTTGCTGTGAAATTTGAATTTATTATACATATACATATTTGAAATCTTTTTAATTAAAATTAATCTTTAAATTAACTAACAAAAACATTTTATGAGTGCATAATTCACATTCATATTATATTCAACACTCATCTGAAAAAAAAAAAAAACATAAAATATAAATAATCTTTGTTAATTTCTTAATAATGAAATCAAATTATATATTATATACCATACCATACTATGGTATTTTGTATACCATATAGGTATAATATAATAAAACTTGAACTTTAAATTAAAATAAAACTCGAAATTGATTTTAATCTATAGGTAGGTATGTATGTAGGTATGTATTTAGTATATAAAAAAATTAACAAACTGTTTATTATTTATTTTTTATGTTTTTTTTTTTTAATTTTTTACTTTTAATTTGTTTATTTGCTGTTGTGTGTTAATTTTCAAAAATATGGTGCTATAAAGTTAATACCAAAATTTATAGAAGACAAGTTTGATTTCTCTGCAATACTGGGTGTTCGGGTCTATAAATAAATTATTAACTAGTCCAGATGTAGGTAATATTTATTTTCTATATTTTCTGACATTCTTTATTAATTTCTCAGACTATATTTATTTTTTTTTTTCTTTTGGTCACTTTTAACTTTCATGTCAATAATAACAAATTTGTTTAATTAAAAATTCAAATTAAAAGACCCATTTAAATCGCTAAAAAAGACACTTGTACTACTGGCATAGTCACCAAAAAAAAAAAACTAAAGAATTCTAAAACAAACGAATACTCCACAACAACAACAAAAAGTGTTATAAATTAAAAAGGTATCCAAAACGAAAACGATACTCTTAAAACTACATAAATGATGGCTAAAAGAAGATTTCTTTCAAAGATCACAATAATATCGAAACCATCGATCCACACCACACAAATATAAACATACCATACATACAGGCGGACAGGCAGACAGACAGACAGACAAACACATAAATAAACATACAAACAGAATCAAAGATACTAAAACTTACAAAAAGAATTAGTAACTTAGAGCCAGAGTCAAAGTAAAGATCATGAATAATGCATGATCATAAACAATAAGAAGAGCGAGCAACAGCAAAACTTAACTCAACTGAAGAAGTCATGAGAGTTGTTTTAAAATGTTCTTGTTGTTGTTTTTTACAACATTTTTCTTTTCACATTTTTTGATCTGCTTTAAAAGTTTGTTTTATATACTTTTTTCTTAATATTCGTTCTTTTTTTTTTGGTTTTATTGTGTGAGAAAGTATTTTGAAAATGAAAAATTACAATAAACCTTAAAGATAATTTAAGTTTTAAATCTAAAATCAGATAGAATTATAGCAGCCAAAAACATAAAATAAAGCTACCTTTTTTTTTTTGGTTTTGTTTCTTTTAATTTGTTAATTTTGTTGTTGTTCCAATATATGTATAAAAAAAAAAATCAACCAGAAATGAAACAATGTTTGTAGCCAAGTGATCAAGTTAAACGACGAAACACTAAATTTATTTATTTTATTTTTTTAAGTTTTATCTTCTGAGAATGATCAAGAAAAAAAATTTTGTTAAAGTTGTTATAGTATTTTTCTTAAGCATTTTATTTTTTTGTTTGTTTTAAAGTGTGAAATTGCTCGTATTTAACGTAACGAGATGACATGCTGGGTGTATTGTCAACGATCACCGATCATCATCAGCTTTTGAGCAATAATCTCTTTATAAATTTTGTTAAAAATTTTGTTTTATAGTTATTTCAAAGAGTTGCCATAAGTTGGGGGATACATAATTGGTTTGTTATTTGCAAAATATTTTGAACGAAAATTTGGAATTGGTTACAATCAGTCCATTATTTTTGTTTCTGGTGTAGGTGTTAACGTTTTTACTCCTTATGCCTCTATTTTGATGAAATTAGTTATTAAAAATATTTCATGAAGTTCACGTAGAAATCATTGCAGCAAATTCCACAAGGATCGGACCGTTTTTGGCCAAACACTTCTTATAAAGTTAATTCCTTTTAATATCTAAGCTAAGATTTTAAAAGTCAGTGTTTTTTATTATATATATTTTATTATAAATATTTATTATATATAATATTGGAACATTTTCAAAGGTTTTTTTAATTAGTACCTTTGGACATTTTTAAATAATAAAAAAAAATTATTTTATTTTTAATTTATTTTTATTTAATTTTTATTATTTTTTCATATTTATTTTAGTTTTATTTAATTTTTATAATTATTTTGTTTTTTTTTTATTTTATTTTTAATTTATTTTTATTTAATTTTTATGTTATTATTATTTTATTTTTTATATTTTTATTTTATTTCATTTCATTTTTATTTTTATTTTTATTTCTATTTTTTATTTTTATTTTAATTTATTTATATTTTATTTTTATTTTAGTTTTATTTAATTTTTATTTCATATTTATTTTATTTAATTTTTAATTTATTTTAATTTTTAATTTAATTTTTATTTTACTTTATTTTTATTTTACTTTATTTTTATTTTATTTAATTATTATTTTCTTTTTTATTTGTATTTCATTTTTAGTTTATTTCTATTTAATTTTTATTTTGTTTTTATTTTATTTTAGTTTCATTTACTTTTTATTTTATTTTTTTTTTTTTATTTTATTTTTTTTATTTTATTTTTATATGTTTGGGCAAATTATGTAACGCAGAGAAAAATTTTTCTACCCCCATTTTAGAGTATGAAGCTCAGAATCACTTTCTGAGTCGATTTAACCATGTCCGTCTGGTTGGCTGGCTGTCCATGTATATCTTGTGTGTAAAGTTCGGGTCACATATGATTTTTTTGATAAAAGCCTATTGATTTTGGTCTTAAATATAGTTTCTATATAAGACCCAATTTCGGGAATCACCAAAAAGTGCATAAATGCATGTGAATCTTATTATCGACATAATTTTCCGTAAAAGTATATTTTATTTTTCACTTAATACAAATATAGGTCCATAACTGTCACCTTCCCGAGTTTTGGTAGGCTATCATATGGTCGGCCTTAACCGACTATACCTTTATTTCTCGTTTAATATTATTAATTGACACATGTCTTCTTGGACCAGTCCAGAGTCCTTTCCTGTGACCAGTCTTAAAATATTAATTAGCCACCTCCAAAGTCGACCCCTTGTAAAAGTAACATGTTCCTTTCACATAAATTCCGGGAACTGGGACCACTCACTAACCTTGAGAACCTTTCACGAAACTAGTTTTCAACCAGTTCTCTTTACTTGATATTCTTAAATATTTGATAATTTTTTAAAAAAATATTTATCCTTTGAAATTTTAAAGTTCTTTTAGAGATGGTCCCAATTTCATATATGAAAATTTCTGTCACACATAGAAATGAGTACTTCACTTCTAACCAATAAATTTTTTTATGAAAAACTTTTACTTATAATCATAATTATAAAATTTGTATCCTTATAAATATAAAATAATTTTTCTAAAATATTAATAGATTTTATATTTTTGTAAAATTGTCTCTTTTTTAAAAATGAATACTTCAATAGAGAGAAAAGAGTAAAAATCGACTTCAATTACGAAATTGCTAATATTAATTAATTTTTAATTGATTTCCCTCCAATCATAAACATGATTGATTTTATTATAATCATCAAGATGATTGATTTTATTATTATTATTATTGTTTTTGTTATTTTTCTTAAATATACATAATGAGCTGAAAATTTTTGAAAATTGACTTAAATTTATTTTGCTTCTATATTTTATCAAAAAAATTTGCAATTTCATTTAATTTTTTTAAGAGCTGTCAATTTATTTAAAAGATAATTTTAAATCAATTAGAAAGTTTATTATGTTAATAAATAATATAATTAAAATTTAAATACAAAGTCAGTTAATAATTTTATTAAAAAATAACTTGAAATATTTTTTTCTGTGTATAACATACATTCAATTACTTTATTAGTTGAAATTCAAATCATGAAAATAATTTGCTTTTTATTTGTATTAAATAGAAAATTCGAGAATTAAATTAAAAATGTGCTATAAAATTCTCCATTTCATTATACATTTTTAAAAAATTTTTCAATAGTAAAAAATGGCAATTTTTTACCCTGAATGTCAAAGTTAGTAAAAAGTGCCAAAAAGGTTTAAAAAAGTACCAAAGATAAGATACCTTGTTTTTAGGTAAGGAGTGCCAAACATTGAATACAACTATTAGCCGTAAGGGTTTCAAAACTTACCAAATAATAAAATCATTATTTATCATCTGAAACTAATCAAATATATCACAACATTTCAGATTCCCCAAAAAAAACTTGGTAACACTTCTTATTCCAAAAATCATTCTCAACTTTTAAACTGGCGCCATAGACTTCATAAACACCAACATCCAGTTCGTCAAAGAAAAATTTTTACAAAAATTGTCATAAAATATTGTTAAAGACAAATGTATGAAAATAAAGAAAAAAATAAAAAGGTGAAATCATTTTGATGTCGGGAGAGTGCTAGTTGGGCATCTTAAAAGCCTGATAACATTTAACACATAATTTATAGGTGTTACATAGTTTACGTAACGTGTCTTACATACTACCACTCACTCCAATACTAAAAAGATATATATGAACGCATGAATCCTTGACTAAAAAGATTTATGGGCCATAGTTTAGCAACTGGACAAATGGAAAACGAAAGATTTCAAAACAAATTTACCGCTTCATATAATAAAAAAAAAAAGATTGTTAAGGGACAAAAAAAAAACGACAAAGTAAAGGATGTTTTATACAACTGCAATTGAATGACAGAGTAGTAGATCTACGGAGTGTGTAGACAACATTTAACATGTAGAGTCACGTCACTGTATCATCAGGGTATCCTACTGAGTTCTCAAGTCATAAATAACAAAGACGCCACATTACATGCACACAAATGCGACAAGTGAAAAAAAGAGAAAGACTTACGATCACCATGATGATCATGGTATTGAAGCTGTAACTGTTGCTGCTGCTGATGTTGCTGTTAATAATGATCATGATATTTGAAAATCTCTTTTTTAAAAAGTAATAGAAAAGTAATTTCTATTACATTTTTATTTTATCATGCATTTGAAATCTTTTCGGTTTGAGTATTTTCTTTTTCATGTTAGTGATTAAAAATTTTAAGATCTTGTTAGCGTGTTACACACACACAGATTGAGAATATATGCAACAGGTGAAATGCAAATTAGAAAAAAATATATATTTGTAAGTAAACTATAAAACTTATCTAACTATTGAGATACTTAATGTGAAACAAACAAAAATGAAGACGATGAACAAGCTCTTGTTGTATTACTACCTGTTTATATGTTAAATGTGGTTGGTTCCTTCCCGTTTGCAACTTTTTCTTTTTTACTCTTCATGTCAAATAAACGTTAGAGATTTCGTTATTCCTCAAGAAAATAATTCCTATTTGTATTTTATAGTTTCATTATTCCTATCTAATATTTGTGTGTGAAAAATCTTGTCGCGACGTTGTTAATATTTGTGTTGCTCATTTTGGCAGGCGCCGTTGTCTAATGACCATTTCACTTAAAACGCAATTGCATTTAAATACTTGAAAAAACAACAACAACAATAAACATTTTCGAAAAAGTAAATGTCCGCCACGCCGTTAAAATCGTCACTTTAGTTTTTGTATTCGTAAGATAGATTTTCTTTGGTGTAGTGTGTATTTATTGTTGGTTTTTTGTATGAATGTGTTAATGCAATCATAAAATCTCTCTTTGCCAACTCATTTTAATTTTTGTTATGTTTTTCTATTATTTTGCCCAAAAATAAAAAACTTAAACTAGCCGGCCAGTCAGCCAGCCAGCCAGCTAACCAACAGCGAATGTCCTATTGAAGAGGCGCGATATTTTTCGAGTTTTAAATAAAAGATCTGTGTGTGAGTGCGTGTTTATGCGTAGAGTGTTGGCAGTTGGCAAACAAAAGGATACTGGCGCCTCGTTAACAAGGCTTATTTAGGATAATTGATTTCAAAATAACAATAATGCTCTCTAAACATGAAAGAAATTTAAACAATAAGAAATCATATTTCATACCTGACTGTTTCTTAGGAGAACCGCTAAAACTTACTTTGTATAGATAGACAGTGCGATAAGTTGATAGATAACTTACCTTCCACTTTTTGTTATAATCATTTCCGTTCCAATTTGATGAAATTGTTTCCAAAGATCATCATTTTGTAGTGTTACTTCAACGCCGGGTAGGGTTACTCTTGGTGGCATAATAACATGTCGGGGCATGGACATGGGCAGCATAGAAGGAAATGGATCTGGAAAAAAGTAAATATTTCATATACAATTATTTTTGTTTTTGTGGGATTTTGGGTGTTATGTTATAGACTCAAAGACTACACAGAAAAAAGTAAAAATCGATTTAAATGTCGAAATTTGTAATATTAATTAATTTTTAATTGATTTTGGTCTAATCATCAAATTGATAATATTAATAACTACAATACTTGATTTTATTATTACTGTTTTTTTCTTAAAAACAGTAAAATTTATTTTATTTCTACATTTTTATAGAAAAAAATTTTTTCTTCATATTTTTTTAAGAACTGTCAATTTATTTAAAATGTAAATTTATACCAATTAGAAAATTAATTATATTAATAAATAATATAATTAAACACCACTACAAATTTAGTTAATAATATTATTAAAAAATAATTTGAAATATTTTTTCTGTGTATAGACAGTAGTCAAAACTATAGACTATAGTCAAGACTATAGACTATGGTCAAAATTATAGACTACAGTCAGGACTATAGATTATAATCAATACTATAGGTTATGGTCAAGGCTATAGGTGATAGCCAAGATTATTGTCATGATTATATTATTTTTTCACTTTTTTGGGCAAAATAGTATCTTATATTTGAAGTAGGGATGTCAATTTCATAGCACAATTGTGCCAGATGAGTTCTAACGTATCCTTACGCTCTTTCACTTAAGTGTTGCTGAGAGTGCAAAGATTACACAATGGACTGCAAATAATTATGGAAACTAATTGTTTGATAATCAATTTCTTTAATATTAATGTTTTAAGATAAAGGAAATGATATTCTATTTTTATACTCTTCACTACAGGTGTAAAAGATATACATATAGAAGTTTGTCATTCCTTTTATAATTTCTACAATATTCATCTTAGACTCTAAAAAGTATATATATTCTGGATCCTTATTAAGATGTCCGTCTGTCAGTTGAAATCAGTTTTTAGAATGCCCCAGTTATTGGATATAAATTTTTTATACATCAAATTATAGAAAATATTCCTTAGAAAATCGGTTTTTCTCGGTTCCTATACAAGCTCGCTAGCTCGCACAAAAAATTCGAAATCTTACTTTATTTATTTTTTCTGAAAAAATCGGTTCATTATATCCTAGATATCGACCAAAACGCATTTTTAGGCCTTTTGAAGTTCCTATGCAAGCTACAGGTTTCACTGTTGAACAGGTTGGTCATAAATATTAAAAAAAAAAAACTTTTCTTTGTCTTTAATAAGAAGCAACAATTTGGGATCTACCATATTTAAGAAGTTATTAGGAGTTAATTGAATACTTTAATTTTTATTTCCGGGCCGAAAAGAAACATAGGTCTGAAATTACATGTTTTCAGAACTTTTAATAAACCAAGTTATGGGATTTGAATAGATTTGTGGGTGTGAAAAATAATATGGTTTCTTTAAATGTTGCAGTAAAAATCATAAGAAAATATTACCTTTTACTAAGATAAAACTGTGTAGGTAAAATTGTCGACAGATACTAAATTTTTAAGAATATTATAAAGCAAAAATAACTTATATAGAGGGAGAGCAAAGAGAACAAAAAGTTTTATTGCTCTGAAACTTTTGTCAGAAAACATAAAATCTAACCTGAGTACAAAGAATACATCGAAAGGAAAATTTTAGGGTAAGAAAACATTGGTACATGCAACGAAAGAAGTCCTTACAATCATTACAAATGGCTCCATTGGCACAGAAATATATATGTGAATAACATAGCCACAAAGCAATGGAGTGTTTTCGAATTAATTGTGGAAGACTGATCTATCAAATTGTCCATGAATCCGCTATATTTGAATGATATTGAGTTATAGTAAAAAGCATTTAAGAGACACTAAAAGCTCGGCAAAAAAAGCGAAAAGTTGCCAAAAACTCAATAAAAACTTTTTCGAAAAATATCAGAATTCTTGTTTAAACCAATAAGAAATAAATTATTATTTTAAATTTAAAACATTTAAAAAAATTTGCCTTTGATTTAGCTTTTATAACCAGATTGATATGCACGGATTTTTTCGTGCGCCATCCTTACATATATATTAGGCTGCACCGAAAATTTATTGATTTTTAAATTTTGACCTTCTAAAATTGTTTATTGAGTTGTGAACGAAATATCGAAAAAATCGGACATAGCATCTAGACATCCAACATTAATAGCATGTTCCTCAATATTAAATGAAATCATTCATTCGAGTTCTTGTCGAAAGAAAACTTATTTTTGTTCCTTAATATCGAAAAAATAAAAACAATAACTTTCGTATCGAATATCGACACGAAAGAAAACATAACATAGTCGGGGTTCACACACAGCAATTTTTCTTGCCGCAATTCTGAGAGAGGTAAAGAGAATGTAAAAGTTTAGTATTCTCTTCTCCTCTCGCTCCTATAAATTCAGAAATGCGGCAATTATTAAAACGGATGCAGATCTAAATCCGAATTACCGAAATGCTTTTCTCTGGCCAACCTTTATTAACAAATTCTATTAAAATAAACATTTAAAAGTTAAAATTTACTTCAACTAAGACTTCATATTTTTAGTTTTTTATCTAAAAGAAATTTTTTAATAATAATCTGGATTATTGAGTTATTATACACATGATATAGCTTAAAATTTTTTCTCTGACTTTTTNNGGTAAAGAGAATGTAAAAGGTTAGTTTTCTCTTCTACTCTCTCTCCTATAAACTTAGAATCGCGGCAAGAAAAATTGGTGTGTGGGAACCCGGGCATATATTAATTTCCAATAGTTGCTGTATATCAAAAATTTCCAAGAATGTAACGTCAAAATAAGTCATAATATAAATGGAAAGCAATAAATATATATAGACATTATTTATAAAAAAAATATTTTCTTTCTTACTATTCAATAGCTTCAAAAAATGGTAGAATCCCGATTTTGCAAGAGGAAAACCTATTTTTGGAGCTACTAAGATTTCTTATGAGGAACAAAAATTAACCCAACAAATAAACTCCCTTAGGGCCTCCAACAAGAATAATTGGGGAGTGGAAAAAGGTATAACAATAGTTATTTTTATTTAAATTATTATATTGAAATGCCAAACGAAGAAAAAAACATCAAACAATAAGAGAAGTCTTTGTGAAACTGGTGGAGGGCTTTACCGGTTCAATAATTTATCACATTTGGAAGAAATTATAGATAGAACTTTATTATACCCTACACCACCAAAGGTGGTTGGGGTATTATGTGTTTGTGCAAATA
>MINK01173527.1:0-13055 GCA_001735545.1 Phormia regina
ATATAAAATAAAATAATTTCATTCATTATAATTGTTTAATTTTACTCGATTAATTTCAAATTAACCTTAAAATATAGGGTTGTTCACAGGTTATGTGTTAACTAAGTAATACGAGCAGTATACTCGCTACTTCACAGAAAAAAGTCACCAATTAACAAATATATATGAAAGTAATTCATTCAATTAAAAACTTGCTCAAATTTGCACCTCTCACCAAAATGATTATATCAATTACTAAAAATTATAAAAAATACAAAACTGAAAAAAATTCCCAATTAATAAAGTAATTAAATCAATCAAGTAGGTGATTGAATGAATTAAAAATGTGTGAGGGAAGAAAATTGTACCAAAATTTATTTTTTATTTTACATTTTCTTGAACATATTTATTAAATTTTGAAGCAAAATTAAACAACTGAGTTAATTGTAAAAAATACGGTAATAATTTTTTCTGTGTAGGGAAAAATTATATCGATATGTTGGCTAAATAAATATTGTAGAGATGTTTTTTTTTTTTTCGATCGTTAAACTTTAAAATGCATTGCTGACAAAAGCTCTTTTCGGTTAAAAGCTTATTGTGCGGATGAGAGCTGCAAAAAATTGCACGAAAGACCGAAATATTAAAAACCAGCTGATTTTGTTTACTTATTTACTCATTTGTGGCTTTTAACGTACAAGTACAAAACATTTTCGAACGAAAAACAAACCGTGAACAATAAACAAATTGTATATTAATAATATTTAGTAGTGTACACATTTGTATATACATATATTCATACATGTACATACATATAATACTTATTATTTTTATATTTAGATGTGTGATGCCTTTTAGCCTCATGTTTTCTGCTCACGTTCCTCTTGAATCACACTGAAAACAACGTTATTGGCTGCTAACGAACCAGCAAACATTGGATATTTGCTTTTGCTTGCCAGCAGTTTGTGTCAGTTTGTTTTTCATGCAAACATTTCTAGCTGCCACTTGATTGTAAATCGAAAATTATTGTAGTCAGTTTATTAGTTTGTATTATTAGCTATCGTTGGTTACACTAACGGGCGGAAATCGTTTGTAACTTTTTTCTCTGTGTATAATTTGAATTAAAAAGACAATTCCTTGAGTCCCTGCGTTATGCATGGATGAATACTCTAATATGTTTGTCGTGGTCGTCGCGAGACTCTGATCAAACGCAAGGTTATATTCATTCTATATGTTTTGATTTTTTTTCTTTTTTCAATTGGCGACTTTGTTTCAATTAAATATAGACTCTTTAAACAAACGTGTAAAAGTTTATTAATATGAAAATATATATAAAAAAAAAACAAATGTGTGCTAAAAACAAATATAATAAATGTAAATATATTTTGGCAGTTTAATAATAAACTGCATTTTAAAAATGAAAGAATATTGGGTTTTAATTAAAATTAAAAAAAAATCATAGTTTTATTTTTTGCTCAAACGATTACATCGTACACACATTAAACTTTAAAGTGATCATGATAAGCGTACATTAAGCTTTTAATTACAAGCTTTGTGTATGAGTTTTTAAAATTGTTTTGAATTTAGCGACCTCCCTAAATGACGCCAGTGACATTGAAGTTTTTTTTTTTTTTTTATTTTCATTTCTGAACGATTAAACAGCGATAACTAAATATTTGATTATTATCATCAAAACAAATTATTTTGTTTTTTTTTCATTATGGCGACATAAGTATTTGACAAGATACACTGACATTTTGCATACTTTTTTTTCCAACTGAATTATTCCAGCAGCATTGATAGTTCTAGTAAACTATATTTTATATTTTTAGTTTAACCGATTTGTGTTAACACACGATGCAGTCTTTCAATCGTATTCAAAAGAAAAAAAACAAAAATAATAATGTATGCTTGATAAAGGTTTATTATCTTTTTTTAGTAAAAAATTACTGTAAACAAGTAATTACTTTAACGTAACGTAATATTGCTTTAGAATCTATGAATAATATAATTGAATGAAGTTTAAGTTTAAAAATAATCGCAATCTGCAGATAATTACACAGGGCGACATAGTTCCTAAGTTAACTTTTCAACAACAAACCAATAAATTATACAATATCATTAACAATATGTATATAATTTTAAAATTATATGAAAAAGCAAAATTTTTCAACATTAATAAAAATAAAAGAGGTCTATATAAAAAATTACGAATTATGTAAATTTATTCGTATGAATGAATACCCTTATAGAATTTTATAAATTCATATATATATATATATATATATATATATATATATATATATATATATATGCATGTATGTATATGTATATTCTTGCTAAATTTTAGATGTGAGTTACTGTGAATCCTATTATTTTACTGAATTATGCTATTATAATGATTTACTTCAATTATTGGATATAAATACAGTAACGGTTAAGAAAATAGAGTCAAGTATATTTATTTGAATATTTTTTTTTTACTTTTGTACAAAATTGTATGCATAACAATAAAACTTTTGATGCCAAATCATTTCGAATATATTTAGTTATATATCGATTAATCGCTATTCGGTTAATCCTTTGTTGTGAGACCTAGTCAATACGTTACCTACTTATTATGAGTAACTTAATCATTTGATCATTAATTTTGACACGTGTAAAGATAAATTGTGTCTTCCTTTCTAAAATATATAAAATTATTTATAATAAAAAATAAAATTTTAAATTTTACTTGCTAGAGTCTAAAACGAACACTAATTTGTAAAAGAATAATTAGCTATGGAAAATATAAATTTCATGTTAAAAAAAAAATAACTTGTGTTTCAAATTGTTTATATAGTATTTTTTCTCAATGTAAAACAAAAATGTAAAAAATATTTTTATATTTTTAAAAAAAATATTTTTTCTTTTTTCATTATTTCTACTTTTTGAAGGCAAAAGGACGTAACATAAATACAAATTTAGTAAAAATTCTAATTAAACAAATGTGAAAATTTTGATGTTACGTTGTTTTGCATTTTCGGTGACGATATACATATATATCATTAAATTTTAAATTTATATCGAGCCCTGATCGCCAAAATATCGTAACTGACATTTTCGAAATTCGTGTTTTGATAAAAATCAATAATTTAGAATGATTTACATCATATGTTAAAATTTCATCGTCATATCGAGTGTCAGTTCAAATGAATAAAAAGGGCAATTTTATCGTAAGTGACATTTTTCATATATGTATATAACAATGTGTAAACAACAGAGTTGGGGGTAGTGCACTAAATTTGCAATTTCCATTAACACTTAGTGATAGCGCAAAATTTTTAACTACAATCTTTACTTTTTAATGGTGAGTTAAAAAATATCAGCCTCACTCAACAAAGTGGTAGTGAAAAAATATTTTTTTTCCACTAAAGTTAATTAGTGATAGTTAATTTTGTTTTCAGCTTAAGCCTAGTGCAACATTTTTTCTTCACTAAATACTCCACTAAAGTTAGTGCAACTTAAAAATTGTTCACTAAATTTAGGTTTCTCGTTTATAAATGGATCTCTCAATATGCACAAATACGCTTATAAGATTTCACACACTAGAAAAAAATTTCTAATGTAAACTTTTCTTTTCTATACTTACGATATTTTCGCGGTTAGGGCTCGATAATTTATTTCGTTTTTTGTTGTTAGTTAGTTTATCTCTATGTGCCGACCAAATAAAATTTTCAATCTTTGCAAAATTTATCAAATACTATTAAAAGGAAATGGGAGCTTATTTTTGCCTTTTAAGTATCTGTTTTTGAAACAATATTTCTTTAGAGTTATTCAGTTGGCATCCGTATTATTTATTTTGTTGTCTTTAATTTTATCCTTGAACAAACTAAAATAACATTGAAATACATAAAAAAGTAACAATTTTACCATGTTAATTTACATGCAATAGTGGATTAAAGGCAGACATACAAACCAATCGACAAACGAAACGATAGACAGGCAGACAGACAGACAGACAAATAAGACATGTAAATCATAAATATAGACATTGGTGTTTAAACATTTAATCGTTCATAATATAAACAGATTTTTATTTTTTTAAATGGATTGTAGTGCTTTGTATCACGTAACATATATGTAAAATAAAAAATAATAGCTTTCCCTTTCAATCAATTTTGAGGAACTTTAAAAATAATTCATATAATATTCAACGATCAGTAGGCCTTTGAGTGTGTTAATTATTATCAGCCATCATGAGCAGTCAAATGCGTCATGTTCATACGTCCAAAGAATATTGTAAAATAGAAGATAAAATTACGGATTTGCGCAATGAATTGCATTTTATGCATATGCAATTATGTGATAAAGATAATGAAATAGAAGAATTAAAAAAGCTGCTACAAGAATCGAAAGCAGTAAATGGTTCATCATCACATCATGCTGATAATATATCAAATTTCATCAGATCAATAGAACACCGACATTTGGAACATTATGATGATCATGATAATGATCACAAATGTAATCATCATCACCATGTGGAACAAAATTTACAAAGACCTTCTTCAAGGTCATCGTCACATGAATATCAACAAATGGCTGATCTTATTGAACATTTACGTGCAATTTTGAAAGAAAAGGAAAATGCTCTTTTGGAATGTCAGGAACGTAATCGTTTCTTTTGTCAGAGTATTGCACGCCTACAAGAAGAATGTCAAACCAAAGATGCTCTAGTCGTTGAGTTACAAAATGAAATTGATAAATTTCGTCAAGTGGTTAAACCCTTAACACAAGTTTTTCTACAACATCACAAGACAGACTGTGATGATTTCAATTGTACCATAGGCATGGAATCTACACGAGTATTTCCCTCCACCTCAGAACCTAAACGTATTAAACGTCAGGGTTATAGTGCGGAACCTTTAATTGATTTATTAGAAGCCGAAGATAAATTAATGAAAATTCCAAAATCCGCAGAGTAAGAAATGTCACACTTAGATTTTCAAATTTATATTTACTTATAAATTCTATTGAAAAATTATTTTAATATTGATAAAATTTGTATTCATTAAAATTATTTTTAATTTTAGATCCCGCGAAATTATTAAATCTGCCATATTGGATAATGATTTTATGAAAAATCTCGATATCACACAAATACGTGAAATTGTGGATTGCATGTACCCAGTTAAATATGCCGCAAAGAGTCTTATTATCAAAGAGGGTGATGTTGGTAGCATTGTTTATGTTATGGAAGGTCAGTAATTATATATTTTTTTTTATTTTATTATTATTTTTCTTTTAATTTATTTTAAGCCAAAAAGTTTTTAATATATTCCATAAACAACATATGTTTATTGTATTTTTATTTATATACATAATGTGTTTACGACTATGTGTAATTTATTATTATTATTAGTTGCCTTTAACTTGAATTTACTTACTTTCCATTTTATTTGTGAATGTTATTTTATGATGGCAACTCGAAACTTGCTCTCTTTGTCTTATACTTGCAGAGAGAGTTTTTTAAACAATTTTAATCAGGGATGATAAATTCACTACAATTGTACTTTTGCTCTTAAAAAGTACTTAAGTACTGCAGTAATAAATTTAGTACAATTATGTAAATAATTTAGTTTATAAATATATTATTAGTACAGTCTTTTTAACTAACTGAGACGCTTTAGGATTTTTCATTTACATCTGTCACATGCAATCAATTTGAATAACTTTACTTTTGTAAGATTGGATTTTTGGTCGAGTACTCAAATTGATATTTAACTCAGGGAGTTGAAAGGTATAATCTTTTCAAATGTTTAGTCGATTGAATGATTATTTTGCGGAGGAGTTGGAAGATTTTTTTACGAAAGTTTTATAAAATTATTAATCGTTACAACGTTTCAAAAATATAACATATTTCCAAATTGTTCTGTTTTAAAATTAAATTTAATAGAAACTTGAATGCAAAATTTTCTTACTATTTTTGCTCGTACAAAATATTCAAGTAAAGTACAGGAACGCATTTCGAGTAAAATACCTGCAAAATATTAAAACTAGTAAAAATAGTACGCAAAAAAACAGACCTATTATTTAACACCTTCATTAGAAACACAATAAATTTCGATAAAACCTGATCGATATCTAAAAGCATTACATCAATTTAATGATCTTTGACTTATCTCTGATTCTAATCAAGAAATAACGAAAATTCAATTTATCATCCCTGATTTTAAACGTCTTCAACCACAACATTTACAGCCGTATTCACAAAAAATAATGTATGCTTGATAAAGGTTTACTATTTTTTTTTTCTAATGGAAATTTACATACAAAAAGTTGGTAAACCTTTATCAAACATACATTTTTCTTTTTTGTGAACACGGCTGTTAATTTTTAAGAACACAAATACAACCAAACGGATTTCAATGTTGTTTTTCGTTCCAATAGAGAAATACAAATTAAATGACGACGGAGTCTAGCAGCGGATTTCACATTGCGATATAATGAATTTTTGTTTACTAGTTGGGACTTTATATTTTTATGTATGGAATTTATGAGAGGAAGAAAAACATTTTTTATACATGTAGTTTTGTTGTTGCTATATACAAAAAATATAAAGAAACAAAAACAAAAATATTGTATATGAAATCCGCTCATGGACGTCGTGTCCATTTAATTTTCATTTCTCTCTTAGATCTGAAAACAACATTGAAATCCGTTTAGTTGTGTTAATGTTAATTTTTCTGATGTTTAAATACGGTCGTTAAAGCAAATGTTAAAAGAACCACGTTTAATTAAACATCGAAAAAAATAATATTAACATCAAATTGAACGATCTACATTGAACGATAACATGATGTTAGTGTTAATGTTAAATATTTTATGTTACGTGGAGACGACTAGTAAGAATATGTGTGAACTAAACCGTCATATTTGTGCTATAAAATTGACCACCCTACAAAGTTTATATTTAAATAATTATTGCCCGATTTGGATTTAAATCAGGTACAAGTTTTTAAAAAACACATAACAATTATTAAATAATCATTTAATTTTACTTTAAAAATTTTCATTTATTAAATATGAATGATTTGATTATAATGATTATAAAATATTTATACTTTGAACTTATTTAAGTATTTTTTAGAATAAAGGGAGAAGAGAAGGCCTTGCCTCCAATGACACGCCGTGTAAAAAAGAAATAGTGTTGCAATGCGAGTGGCAGGCCTTGTAGATCCAAAATAAGGTATTTTAGATTGTATCTTTAGCCCTTCTATTTCCGACTGGACTGTGTTAAGTTTCATCTACAATCACAATAGATCCGAGCATGAAACGTACTTAATTTTGTAATAATTTCAAATACAAACTAAATTGTCATAAATTTTAAAAAGGAAAATAATACAAAATGTATAAATACATATGATTTTTAAAAAGTGAGTAATTATGAATCGATCTTCATATTCAAATGTAAAGATGTGTTGAAAAATGTTGCACTTGAATTCAGCGATTACTTTAACAGGTTATCAAGAGGTCGTACCTTTGTAAACATTGTTTTAATGCCTCTACTGGCGTTGGGGAAAACTTTTTGGGTTGCTCCGAAACGAGAATGTGATACAGGAAATTCAACTTGATAAAGAAATCAAGAGAGTCCTTTTTTGTTTACTACAACTTTCGTGTTTTTTCTCCTATTTCTTTTTCAAAAAAATAAAATAAATAAATTATAAATTAGTTTATAAAACTAAAGCTAAGTTTACACTAGTCAAATATTTGACCAAATTTCTACTTAAAAAATGTTTGTCGTTGTTTGATCTTACAAATGTTTTGTCATTTTAGTCAAATATTTGACCAGTCTGAACATTACTTAAGAATTAAATAGATAAAAAGCATTTAGTATTATTTTCAAATTTTAAATATAAACGGGATATGTTCAATAAATTTTGGATGTCCAAAGAATTCAAGATTGGATATCCATTTTTAATTACTTGTTCAACTATTTTTAAGTTTTCTGGAAATGATCAACACAGTTTTACTTTGTTTCAATATGATGGGTTAGAGTGTTCTTAAGTACCTGGAATTAAATGCTATTAGGGTAACAGAAACGAAAACTTTTTAAGAGTAAAATATTGCCAAGAAAATTATTTCAAATATTGCTATTTATAATTTTCTTTTTATTTGATGAAATTTTCGCATTTATTATTCCCCATATGTAACAGATAAACAAATATACAGATTAACCTGCATCGGTATCCATAAAGTATCTGAATTTCAACACAGCAGCTTGTATGAAAATTTGACTTATATCAAGAGCTACATTGATGCCGATTTTTACCAATTGATAAAGATATATTTCACTTTTGAGTTGACTTTTCTGGTTGTGCGGGATTCATGTACACCTTTTTGTAATTGAATTTTTGAAATGGATCCAGTTCATGACTTAATAATATGGTACTTGAACGTGATATATGTAATTATAAAAATTATTATTTAAAAATATAGTATTAATAGGTGTAAAACGATAGCAATTTGTCAGTTTACAGTTTACTTCAAATCCTTTTCAAAAACAAGTGAGCGCTTCTCCTATGAATGTCCTGATGATTCTTTTATACCCAGAAGTTTAGTCGTTTTTCTTCAGATTTAACCCGTCCGAATTTAATTTAAGAATAAAATTTTTCCAGGTTCAGTACAATGAACACCACGACCCATTTTCAAATTTATTTACCGAAGACATAAATCATAAACACGAAACCAATATAATTAAATTAATCACATAAACTTTGCTTAACCGATTTTTAATATGTTTATGTTAAAAATAATAATATTTATTGACTAATGATAATTTTGTATAATGCGTCCATATTATTTTTTTCAGCTTCACTAATTTTTTTTTTTTTTTTTCAAATAAATATAAAATAAAAGCGCAAAAGAGAAAAAGTAAACAAATAATCCGTTATTTTGGGAACAGTTAAATAACGGGACCCAAAAATAAACTTAATATATAGAAACAGTTTGCATCTGTTTTGCGAAAATAAGGGTGGTGGTCCTTATTATTTTTTCCATGATTTCGATGATTTTTCTCAAAATTTCAAAATTTTCAATCATCTGGCAACTACATATGTTTATATTTCATAAACACATTTCTCTTTTTCTGTAGAGGGTTTTTTCTCACGGACGCAGTTAATAAAGAGGGGCTCGCTCATTCTCAATAGAATTCTCTATACTAGTTGTCTCCCTCCTTCTCTTAAACCAAAGACAAAACAGCATTAAAAATTAATTATTCGCAGTGATTGTTAATATTTTATGTTATCTTTTGTTTTGTTTTGTCTTGTCTCGTCTTGTCTTCGCACTCGCAGAGTTGAGCTCTGGTTGTTTACAACCAGTATCCCATCCATACATCTATTGTGTTTATTATACGATCAGTTGGTTAGTCAGTCATTAGACGGTCTTTGCACGAGTAGTAACGTGTTTACGGACTAGGCACTTACTATAACGGTTTTGAAAGTGATATACCAAACAAAATTTTTTTCTGACATCGTGATTAGTTTTGTCTTATAAGAAATACAATAACAATTGAATTTTTGAACAACAAGAAATTATTACGGAAGCAAAAAAATAAAAATAAAAAAATCGTATCAAAAGTGTTTTCTTGAAAAAATTTTTATTTTTTTTATATGATTTTATGTGTCTTAGTGTTCGTGTACAATTTTAATTATACCGAATGAAAAAGAAAATATGGTTAAATTTTTTAAATAAAAATAAATTCAATTGTTAATAAAAATACAAAATTAAAATATATATACATATGTATATAGCAACAACAAAAAAATTGTGTACCCATAAGAGTTTATAAACATACAATATAACGAGAGTGATATTAAATATACAAACATATGCATTTATTTTTTAAAAAAGAATGTACTTACGATTTGTAAGTCTATATGTATGTTGATATATAAGACCATATTACATACCTGCAGCTGATTTAAATTAAAGTATAAAATTTCCTGATTTCAAAATTCTGAGTTTCATTGTTGTTTATTATAACTTGAGTTGTTGCTGTTGGTGTATATTCGTTATGGCTTCAACACATGCAACAGCTGTTATTCACAAAACCATACCCTCTACTATATAGTATTTTTTTCAGTAAATGTTGGACACAGTTGGATAATGATCACATCAACAACTCAACTTAAACCAACCAACCAACCAACCACCACACGTTTCTGATTCTTGAGTTGTATTCTGGTTTATGATCTGTTTTTTTTTTTATTTCTTTACTGAACATGGTAATTGATTCTTTGCGAAAACTAAAAAGAAAAACGAAAAAAGTGAAAGTGATTTGATGTTAAACGTAATGTGTGTTTTTATGTCTTTTTTTTTTCTCTTTTTGTCTTAGTTTTCTTATTATCTATTTACTTGTTTCTATTTATGCATATTCATACTTCTTGTTCTTCTTTTATTATTGGGTTTTTATTGTTTTCGAATCTTTTGTCTTTTGCATGAGAGCATCATGAAACCCACAAAAAAATTCAACATACATATATGATCTTTCACAAAAAATGTTTTTTTTTTTTTTTTTTTTTTTTTTTTTGTAAAAATACCAAATGTTGTATAGATGTATAGATCATTTTAATATTTCAAGTTACTGTAGCATTTAAATTCCGGTTTTTTTATATTTCTTTATTTTTTCGGTCATTGGACGGAAACTTAATAATGTTGCAACACAAGATTAATGTGTGGTAATAACACATAACCTAGCATTTGACTAGTGCCATTTGTTACCTTCATATAGTGTTGTAGGTGTGTTTAGAAAATTTCCCTTTAATCTAAACTTAACTATTGCGAACTAAAATTCATATTGTATATATTTAAAAGTGATAAAAACATCTTTAATGATTAATTTCTTGAGAAAGAGAAATTTGAGAATTTATAATAGATGTTAATGTTGTTCGTTCTCTCAGTCTCTCTTTATACTGCCTGTTAGATTCTTTATATGTAAATACAAATATGTGTATAACATATAGCTGACCTTTGACTTTTTAATCTTAAAATTTATTTATTATATATTTTTATTTTTTTCTTTTGGTTCGTTAATTTACAAGCAGTTGTAATAAAGGTTATTTCGATTTAAGACATTTAAATCTTCACATTTTTACATGATCTAAATGTTGAAGGCCTTTTAAGTTATTACGTATTTTTTTCATGCTGAAACGTCCGCAATTAAAAACAACTTTGCAAATGAGGTAATGAAGTCTGTCTTTACCCCTATGATTATTTTTTTTAATATTATCAGGCTAATTACTTTAAAAATGTATGTAGCTACATACATATGATATATTAAGATAACAAAATTAATCTTCAAAATAAGTTCAAAAATTTTGATTTAGCCTTTGATCAAATCTAAAATTAAAAGAATTGGTGTACACACACATACACCAAAATTATTAATTTTTAAAAATAAACTGTGTTCCAATGTAAATGTATTTTTTCAAATATATAGTTCTTTTCGTTACAGAGTTCATGAACAGTTACGGAGTTCATGAAATGCATACTATTCATATTTTATGTTTCGCAAAATGAGCAATTTTCTTTCATGTCTTAATTGCTTTATCGATTAAACATTATTAAAAAAAAGTTGAAACCATACATCTAACTCTAGTTTGTTGAAAAAATCTCAATTATTGGCTATTTTATCAAATAAGATATTTTATCAATATTTAAATTTACACGACGATTGTTTTTAGCTTATCACATGTTAAAAGCATTCTAACTATGATCCAGACTTTTCATTATTAATTTTCGATGACCACATGTCTTATAAGTTTAAATGAATTTGTATAAAAATTAGACGTATAGTTTCTTCAAAGTGTTAATATTTGTAATTTTTTGATTATTTTTATATTTATCCCAGAAAAATTTTTGATACTGATTCAACAGTACTTTTACTTGTAGTTAAAGTGATTTAAAAAAACTTTGACCGCTCACGGTCAAAGTTTACCAGTTATATGCCTTTGTAATTTGCCTATGTTTCTTTGAATAACTGTCCTATCTTAATTATATTGATGCAATTTAAAAGTATTAACAAATATATTTTTAATGATTTACGACAAGATCTTATTGAAATCGTATCGCAATCAGCTGTTTTAACCTGTAAATACAAAATATGTTATAAATATTAAAATATTATTACTTCAATAGATTTTTGTTCATAATATAAGAAGAATTGTTAATATAATTGTATTTTAGTAATTTTAATAATATAATTAGTTGCATCAACTAATAAGTTTTTTTCTTCTTTGGTCAATTGATCAAAATAACAAAAATAAATTCATAAACGAAAAATTGGAAATTGTTATAAAAAATTATTTGTTTTAAATAAAACTTTAATCATATTTTCAGTTGCAAGTCCTAATTAAATTTATGAAAATTCGGTCATTTTTAAAAATACAAATTTAATTCGGTTATCCCAACCAATAAACAATTATTATAAATCAATTAAAAAAGAAAATAATTTAATTTAATATTTTTTTTTTTTAAATATAAATAAAATTTTGTTTAAAATCAAAATACACATTGTGCATATTTATATTCTAATCTTCCTTACTTACCAATTAAAAAAAAAAAAAGACGTAAGAATTTTTTTTTTAATTGGTAAGTAAGAGTTATATTATTTTCGCATAAGCAAGCGTATAATGCTTTAATGCTGTACTCAAGTATTTGTTAATGATTTATATTTTGATGACTATCGATCAATACGAATTTCTCATATCATCTGTGGAGGATAGAAAATGTTGCAATGAAATATTTTCTAGTTATAATTATTTTATGATTTTTACAAAATTTTGTAAATTAGAGATTACAAAATCTTATAATTATGTTTGAAAATATTTAAGTTTTATTAAAATTTGATATTTATGTTTTTTTTTTTTTTAGTAAAATGTCAGATTTTTGTCTATATTTCTAATTTTTGGCGAAATTAAGTTTTTTGGTGACATAAACAAATGTGATTTTTGTTAAAATTGAAGTTATTTGCTGAAATTTTTGTTAAATAATCGGTTTTTTTTTTTTTGTCAAATAGGTTTGACGATTAAAAAGAG
>MINK01173527.1:13974-35501 GCA_001735545.1 Phormia regina
CTATAAGACATATAATATTGATATTCTTTTTGTGGTATACATGTGAAAGGTATGAGTAGTAAGTTAAAATTATGTCATGAATCTTTTTGAGCGAGAGGTATAAAATACTTATCGGTTTTTTTTTATTGGTCAAATAGGTCTTACGATAACATAAGAGGTATTGCCTTTAAAACATATGAAAGAATAAATATTTTTTTAATTTTAAAATTATTTGTGAAATCATATTATTTTTTTGATGTATTAATACCGGATTTGGCAAACTAGGGACATATTAATTTAAATATGAGCGGTTTTTCCCGGTTTGGACAGAATACTCATGTTTAACGATAATTCTTGCAATTTTAAATTTATATGATGTATCTCTTTTATAATATTGAAGAATTTATATGATATATTTTATTTTTATTAGTATTCGATAATATACTTAATTTTTTCCAAAAATTGTGTTTTGATCTATAAATAGATTGAAAAGAATACTAAAAAAATTTCTCATCCATCTAGAAATAAAAATATTAAGTAATATTTTTATTGAAATTGCTTTATTATATTAATTTTTAATTGATTTTGCTCCAATCATCAAAATCATAATATTAATAACTACAATAATTGATTTTATTATTATTATTATCTAAATAGATATAATGAGCTAAAGATTATTAAAAATTTACTTAAATTTATTTCTATGTTTTTATGGACAAACGTTTCAATTTATCTATATATTTTTTTTAAGGAACAGCCAATTTATTTGAAAAATAATTTTTAACAATATACAAAGTTAATTAATCATTTTATTAAAAGATAACTTGAAACATTTTTTTCTGTGTATCCTATTGAAAGAGTGATACTCCCCTATTTTATGCAAAGAAGAAGAGAATTTGGGATTTTCGCTTGGACAATATTTTTCATTTGAAAATTATTTCCTAATTAAAAAATCGGTACGATTACTTTTAAAATAGCTTTTATATATGTGCGATGTCATTTTATCATGTACCACCACATACATACATATATGTACATACATATGTAATGTTTTATGCAGAAAAATCCGCTTAACAAATTTTTCGATTTTACGAATTGGCCTAATAATATATATACATATATCATTCGATAAACCGGGTAACCACTGTAATTAATCTTTAGTTATTGCATCAGAATACTTGGTTTAACTAATCGTCTCCATCGTAACTAAAATCAACACTTAAGAACCGTTAATAACCATAATGATCGTGCTTTAAAAATAGACTTATAATTACACACCGATTCAAATATGTCCCCACTTCAAACCAGTTTCTTTTCCTTTATTTTAAATTCAAAAATCCACAGTTTCTTTATTGTTATTATTATTTTTTGCAGATCGTTTTGTTTCTCTTAGTCCATTTCATTTGTTTTAACTGACTTGTTGACCTTGCATGTTGCCGCTTTATACTCGCAATTTATTTGATTCAGTTGATTGTTGTCTTTGCTATTTCATTTATACTCTGTATGTAAACTTTTTATTAAAAAAAAAAACGAGCTCTCTCAGCTGTCCAGTAATTAATGGGCATTAGTCATAATCGAGTCATTATGCGAGTATTTATAATGAAAATGTATTTTAAGAACTTGTTTTGAATTTAATTTTGTTGCTTTTTGTACTAGTTTCAGTCTTATGCAAATGTTTAATTAATTAAAACATTTTAATAATAGATATTTATGTAAGTTGTTGGTACTTATTACTTGTTACTTGGTGTCTTAACCGTAGAAAAGTAAATGAAATTTGTTAATTTATATTTATGTCTACAGTTTATTATTTAAACTTAATTATACATTTAACTAACCATTGTTATTACTTAATATGAAAATTAATTATACAACATATTCTTGAATTTGAGTTTTATTTGAAATTCCGAAGAACTTATTTTTCAAAATAATTTTTTAAAACTGAATAACGGCAGTTTATTATATATATATATTCGAGTATTTTCAAATTGATTATAAATAAAATTGTGGCAAAAGATGATAAATAATATAAAAACCTTTCAGATTTTGACAATATTTCGTTGTATTCATTGAATAGTTTTTTTTTTTTTTAATATATAAGTCAATCTTTTGTAGGTTAAAAGGGCATCTTAAATTAAATAGAATTATTTAAATTAATATCATCTATTCTTATTAAAATGAAGCTATTCTTCTAAAATTATTATCTCTTAAATGAATGGATTTAGATTTTATTAAAAAAAAAACACACACACACACAAAACTTGTTCTAGATAAAACTCTAAACAGTTTTTAAAAAATCGCTTTAAAATAATTTGATATCTTTGCATTGTGATTTAATACTTTTTAAAATTGTAGTTTTTTTCTGATTCCATAATGATACTAAACTCTTTATTGTAATCCAAAATGTATAGAAATTTTAAAATGGTATTAAGTTTCACCTACAATCTAATATGATTAAATAATCTTTTAACATAACTAATTATACAATGCATTTTTTACAAAAACGAGTAAATTAAAAGAATTCCTAACCCACATAAGTACATGCATACATACATATGTATTTACATACATATATGCTGAAATATGCACTAAACAATAAGACAGTGTTAAAGTGAGGATATAAAGGCCTATCAAAATGCTTTATTTTTATTTATTAAATAGAAAAGAGCACCTCTAGCATGTACTAAATTTATTTATTGAATTTATTTATAGGCTGGTTTGTATATTCTTGTTTTTTTTTATTGGTACTAAAAAACAACAACAATAATAAGCTATACTAAATTTGGCTTTTTCAACTTTTTGAAGCTCCTGTATATACTAGAGACTTTATTCTTTCATAGATCTTTTTATTATTTATTATTATTTATCAAACCGTAAGTATCTGATATAAATGTAGAACATTTTTAAAGCTCTTATATAGGCTATATATAGACTTTGCAATAATATTGAAAGATCACAAATATATTTCTTAAGTTTTATAATTTTATAACAACAAAAATATTTGACTTTATTTCCAAATGTTAAAAAATATTATATAAGTGTAGATACATATATGACAAAATATTTTTAAAAAATTTGTGTCTTATATATCTTAGGACTTATTACCGAAAAAGTTAAGTCGAGGAAAAAAAATTAACTGTAAGGGATAAGTTGGTGAGTAAGTTTGTTTGTTAGCTTGTTTTGTAAAAGTTATGATTTTTTGAAACTTTTACATACTCCATGTAGTGATCTTTGACAGCTTATTTTGTGTTATCTGAGGGCTTAGGTCCTTCTCTACAACTCTTCCATACATTTCAATTTGATCCGATTAATAGTTTAGGAGATACAGATTTATTAACAAAACATTTTCATTTAACCCCACTGTGCAATTTTACTCATAATAGTCTACGACTTTAAATAAAACAATTTGTGCAACAGTTTTTAAATAAACTCAGGTTTTATTTATTTATTTTTTATTTATTTCAACGTTTTTTTTTTTTTTGTTAAATAATTTATTTAATGTTACCTATGAGTATGAAGAATGATCAAGTACACACCTTTTCTTAGTTGGCTTGTGCTGGAAGAAGTAAAATAAATATGTTTTAAGTATTTTTTAGAAGGGAGAGCTCTAAGGTTTTATAGAAGGCCTTAACAAGGAAGACAGTATAGAATATTAATTGAATCTTTATTAAACCATAAGACTTTTAGAAAGGCCCTATATTGAAGACTTATAATTAGACTACTCTAGCCATGTATTTTAGCACCTTGCCCTATTATTTTTTTGTAAAATTGATGATGCGTTGCTACTATAATAAATACTCTGTAAGTATGTTGTAATAATAATAATTACACATACAAAAGAAATTATACAAAACAAAAACAATGTAAAGAAAAAAAAAATAAATAAATAAATAAATAAATAAATACATACAGAAATAAATAAACAACAAAAGAAGCAGAAGCTAATGAAACTAAAAAAAAGAAGAAGAAAATATTTTAATTTAACAATCAGTTTGTAGATACATAGTATGTATATATGTATTTTGGTATGCAATCAATGAACATAAAAAGTTTTCAATTACGCAAATATTGTTTAGGTTTTTATTTGATTGTACATATTTATTTATTTTTATTTTTTTAGTATGTTATACTCGTCATTTATTGGAATAAAATGAATGCTACATAAACGAATAAATATATATTTTTTAAGACAAACGCGCAAGTACGTTTTGTTTTGTTAAGACTAAATTACATTAGCGCGTTGACAGCAACAGTGTGTGCTGACAAAATCAGCTGATATTTTGAATGCATTGTTTGTTATGGATTTGATTACATTTGGTCAGCAGCAGTTTATTGTGCTGAACTGAACTGTTTTCAGATTGAGAGCGTGACAAAAAGAGTGAACAAAGGAATGGAAGACTCAAATACACAAGTAGAATAAAGCAAGATAATGGTTGTAAATTGTCGCTGCATACGTTTAAATGTAATCATAACGACATTAACATGTTATTCTAACAGTGAACAGCTGCTAATTTTTTCTGTTACTGTTGCTGACTACGCGTGATTGTAATTTGGCCTTTTGTCACTGGCTGATTTATATTTTCATTGACTGTGTCTGATTAGTAGTAAAAGCAAACAATTCCAAACTACTCATAGGTAGTAGAAGAACAAGCGATTTCACGAAACAACCTAAAGCTAAAAAAGTATTTAAAATAATTAAAAAAAAAAACATGAAAAAGTTTTTTAAAGTTAATAAATAATAATTGTATTAAAAATGACCTTAAAGTCTTAAAACGAAATCAAATATCCTCATTACTAAAAAAAAAATATATATCAACATGAAAATTCAACGTTATCCTGGCAAAGCTGTCGATGCTAGCTTATCGCTTGACCGTAATAATGCCATGGTGGAATTATACGAGGCGAATTGGTATCAAGCTCATCAAAATTTTGGTCAACCCAGAGCTAGTGATTCCATTCCAAATGCCACACTACATGTACCTAATAATAAAAACGAATACTCATATAAATCATCAAGTGAAGATGTTAATTCTATAAAAAGTCATAATACTAGTAATGGAATTCATAGTGGTGGAAGTTACTTAAAAGAAGGAGTTTCAACTCTTAGTAAATATCAAATGAATTTGGAACAAATTCGAGCCCTCGATCGTCAAAGTAAAGATGAGTCTTTAGTAAATACATTAAAAGACCTTAATGGTTATAAACCTTCCACACTTAGACGTAAAACGATTAAGCTTAATAACGATTGGGATAAACCCATAGAGGAGACATCATTACCAGAAGATATGAAATCTCCTGACATTTCATCGATCAGTGGTTATGGTACAGAAAAACGTCAGCAAAGACCAAGGCAACAAATTTCTATAAAACCTCCCTCCTTAAAGAGGTCTCAAACCATGATTTATAATACGCGTCCTAATAAACCACATTTGAATAATTCATGGCTTAACAATACTCAACATTCATTATCATCATCCACATCATTATCATTTCATCCCAGTCCTGGTGACGATAGTGAGAAAAACCAAACTGTGATATTAAAACAACCACAAGCCCAAAAGAAGAATTTGTTACCTGCCAATAACTGTGATAGTAGTTTAAGTCCTTTTACTACTAACGACCAAAATAAAGTAGCTGCTCAAGCGTTGCCAACACCAATTCCAAAACCTCGCTATACAACAAATGTTAATCGTTCCAAGTCCGTAAGATTTCCATCTAACTCCCCACAACAAAATGAAGTTAGCACCAATTATTATCGGAATAGCAATACAATAAATAAAATGTCCAAAACCAATAGTAGACATCGTAAAATATCTTTGGATATTAAGCAAGATTTACAAAAAAGTGTTTCACATTTAACGGATACATTTGAAAATCTTAATGTAAATTCTAAATATTATACTACTCTACACTCTCGTCAAAATAGTGATTCCTCTACATCATCAGCCCAATCGTCTAATGCCAGTTCAAGAGGTTCTCAAAAATTAAATGATCAATTTGTTATACCAAGACCGCGGCTAATAGTACCTATACATACGTACGCTAGAAAAAGGCGTACTGGTAATCTTAAAGATCAAGATTTAGAAACAATAAATAATGAGGATAATGAACTTTCAGATGGTGAGCTTTAATTAACTTTTTGGCTTAACAAGATTTTAATTCTTAGTGTACTTTTATCCTATAAAAATAGGTATTTTCTTTACTCAATACATTTTTATTTTATTCTTCCAGAGGGTCGCGTTGAAGTTTCCCGCGAGGGTAAATATCTATCCACTTTATCGGGAGCTAAAGTTTTGGGTGAATTGGCCATTTTATATAATTGCCAACGTACAGCAACTATAACAGCTATATCGGAGTGTAAACTATGGGCAATCGAACGTCAATGCTTCCAAACTATTATGATGCGTACTGGTTTAATACGTCAAGCAGAATATACAGATTTTCTTAAGAGGTAAGTTGTACTTTGCATTATAAAACTAAAATAGAGTTTTGGGAATAAATTAGAAAACTATTTCTAAATGAAACAATTTCTAAAATAAATGAAAGATTTACAAAATTTCTCATCTGTCAGTTATAATTCTTAATAGTGCTTGATTTTTTTACAAGCATTTAATTTATAATGTTTTCGGATACATTTTGTTTTTATGTTTAACTAAAGTGACAAACGCTGTATATCTTTATTGCAGATTAAGAGAAATACAATGACAATTACAATTACTTTCATAATTTGTTTTGTTATTGTTTGCAAACTGTACACAGAAGTGTTTCAGTCTGTGTCTCTCTTTGTTTTCATAACGATATATATAGTTCTCCATACTTAGTGCTGCAAAAAGCAGAAAACTGTTAAGATTTCAAGAAGTGCTATAATAAATAAATAATAAACATTTTTTTTAAATGCTGCTTTAACTTTGTTGAAATATAATAAAAATGCTTTAAAATTCATTTTGTTTTTTGCTTTTTGCGAAATTAGATTTTATATAATCTTATACTTTAAAATGAGAGATTGATTCTTTTTGATTTTGATGAGGGGAGTGCGAAAAATTACGAATTTATTGCAATCATTGTATGAAAATATAAAAAAAGAAATAAAAGCACTTAGAATTTAAAGATTTGTTTCTTAATATTTGGAAATTTTCAAATTCAGAACATAACATGAAAAATTTATGACCTTAATTAAGTGAAAGGTGATATCTATATACGTTTTGTTTTTATGGGGAAAAATAGAATTTAATCTTTCCGTCCAACTTAATGCAATAAATGCAAATTTTCAATTTCAAATGCTCGAAAAATATATGAGATACATAGTACAAGCAAACATGTAAATTTTACTCTCATCTGCTGGGCCTACGTAAAACTTTATGTGAATCCAACATTTCGATTAGAAGTTACAGATTTATTTCCAAAAATGTTTAATTATAAGTCCACTGCTTACTGTTTAATAAAGCCAAAAAGAAAAATATTATACCCAAAGGTTCTTTCTGTATAGAATATTAAAAAATTACAATATATAATAATTTTCAGTAAAAATATGAGAACAAGCAAGCAATCTGTAACGTTTTAAGTTTCATTTTATTAAATTAAAAAATTAGTGCATTTAAGGACAATTTTCAAATAATAATTAGAATAAATTCAAATTAGTACTTATTGTAAATATATTTCTTTTAACTCACACTCTTTGATGAATACGTAACTTCATAACTTTACATATTCTAAGTGGAAATGGACTTTACAAAGCTGCATTGATGCTTATGAATATGGTAGCAGATTAGGAAATGCATTCATCCTGCTAGTTTTAATGAACTTGAGACTAAATAAAATTCAAAAATAAATTTTTTAAAAATTCAAATTCCAAGATGCATTGGTGTGGTTGAGTGGATTCTGAATATAGAAGATGAATTCATTACAATAATTTTAAAATCGGTCTTAACAAATTACAAGATGTTCTGCAACCACGGCTGCCAAATTTGATAATTTTTTGACTCACGAATTATAAAATGACGATTTTCTTCTGAAATTTACGATTTCCGGCAATTTTTTAAATCAATTTAAGAATTATTTATTTTATAAATCAATTAATTAATTCAGTAAATTATTAGTATTTTTATAATAATCCACTTCAAAAATATTTCCTCAGCAAAAGCGCGAGTAAAATTTATGTATATTTTAAGCGTAATTTTAAATATATCTTGATGAAATTCGGAATATTGAATGTGGTTATGATAGGTCCGTTATTTCATATAGCACCCATAATTAACCATAGCCTCTATATAGACCCTCTTTCGAAAATCATTATAAAGTAGGGCATCATATGATCGAGCCTGTTCAACAATTTCTTTCTTATTTGATTTATTCACGAAATGAATATCAATTTATAATTACATTAACACTATGTAGTATTATTTATAAAATAAAAAATAAAATATTGGATAAAGTGTTTTCTTACCTAGGACAATAACATTATAATTTCGCCTCCTTGAAAAATAAACTCAAAATTTTGTTTGTATCATAAATGTGGCATTTAAATGCGATTACATTAAATCTCTATTTTATGTGTTTATTTATTGAGGTGTTTTTTCTACTTATCCGTATTTTATTTTATTTTTTTTTCCTAATAATTACAACAACGTCAAAAAATTATAAAAGTGAAATCAAAATTTTGCTAAATTAGACAAACATACTTGGCACTAAAAACTCCTATAATACAATATATTTACGTACATACATATGTACACATTGTTACACACATACATATGTAAATATTTTGTGTACAAATATAAAAAAGCAAATAAATAACTAAACCAACAACTAATAGGGAATGTTGTCTGTATGAAAAAAATAATAATAATACTTTTCCATATACAAATAACTTCAGCAAGTAATAAAAAACATTATATATTTATTGCTATATTTGTAGAAACAAAAAGCAAAAAAAAAAAAATATATAATAATAATAACATGAGGTCTATAAAACCGAAAAAAGTTGTGGTTGGTGGTGGTCATGCTCATCGTTTGTTATATCTCGTCACTGCAATATGAATTATATATAACATTGCCACCAACGTCAGTAACTACCCTAAACAGCACTATGATTATAATTATTATTACTTTACTACTTAAAACCAATGTGTGTCTTAAAATAAAAAAATTGCTTGTTTTGCTGTCTGCTTAAAGGCCTACGAGTAACAACACCACCACCACAATGAAAGTAACCAGTCTGAACCAGCCCAACAATTTTCAGCATCGTGTAGAGTTAAATAAAACTTTCTCTCACTTCTGTTCGATATGTTTATTTCTTTTTCCTAATAAATAAAAAATATAAAATAAAAACTTGTACAATGATCTAGCCATCTATCCATCCATCCATCCGCATTTTCAATGATGCTTGATGTGATGATGGTCTTGAGATACAAAAAGTTCGATGACTGAGGATGTTGTCAATGAATTAGATAATGTTATTTACAGGAAAAAATATACATATATATGTATTTTTATTTTACTTTTATGTTGCTTACATTATTTCAAAATTTAATTTCCTATTTTATTGATTTCTTCTTCCTGTCCAAACACAGTGTGCCCATATTTAAAAATCTTCAAGAAGATACTCTTATAAAAATCTCGGATGTCTTGGAAGAAACTCATTATCAACAGGGTGATTATATTGTACGACAAGGAGCTAGAGGAGATACATTCTTTATAATATCAAAGGGTCAGGTTAGGGTGACAATTAAACTGCCTAATACCCAGGAAGAGAAGTTTATACGTACATTATCAAAGGGAGATTTCTTTGGAGAAAAGGCCTTACAAGGGTAAGTAGAAAAATTATTTTAAGCTTGAGTATTTTTATAATTAAATTCATAAATTTATTTATTTCTCTATTTATTTATTTATTTATTTATTTATTTATTTATTTATTTATTTATTTATTTATTTATTTATTTATTTATTTATGAGGTGCCGGCAAGCACTCAAAGTCAAAAAATCTAAAAAAAAAATGTTTGCAACTAACAAATTTTTTTCTTTCTTTTGATTGCTGTAATCGTGAATTTCATCATAAACGTAGAATTCTTCTAAACATTTGCAGAAAAAGACCAGCATGGAATAAATTGGCGTTAAATTGGCTATTATTAACCAGTGTCAAATTATGTTATGCAAAATTCCTTGAACCAATTTTTAAATTAATATTTTAAAATTTTGCAGTTTTTTTCACTAGAGTTTTTACGTTGTTTCAAAAAGGGGTCAAGTAGCTCCAAAAATTATGCATCATTTACAAAATGTAAATGACATCAAAATGTGCCTTTTTCGCGAGGCGCACTCGCAAACTTTATTTCAATGAAATAGAGTATCGTGATATTAAAGAAGGTTTCCAAACCACATTTTAAAAATATGATGGCATTTTAAAATATAAATTTGCTAAAAGTTTATAGTTATTTTACGGAAATCAGAAATTTTGCATATTTTGTTTTAGTGGATTTTGATATTATAATTCGTATATAATTCGTACTTGTATTAAGTTTTACCTATGCAGAAAACATAATATCACTGAAAATATTAAACAACGATTTTTATGGGCTAAGAACGCTATGTTTTTAGTTTAACATTAATCGTCGAATCGGCGCTAATTAAAATTAGCGAAGATATTTGCTAATCTGCAGCTGTTTTAATATCCTATATCATAAAATACAAATGCAATTAAAAAAATGTTGTACATAAGTGAAATTTTGTAATAAATGGATGAATATTAACAAGTTTAATTGTTCATATTGTTTATTATATCCACGCATACTAAACATATCGATATATTTCAAGTATTTAAGATACATCGTTGTAGAATACATAAATGCAATCATTTTTGATTTAGGAATATAAATAGAATTTTTATAATTTTTTATTTTAAACCTCCATAACAATGATGTCGTTCGGTAAAACTAATTTACACGAATAGATCTGTGTTTCACTAGAGACAAAGAATATTGGTATTAAATACCATTGATGGGCATTAAAAAATGTTTGATATTTTTTACACTAAAAGTAATCGAGTCAATTGTTTTTATTTTTGGATTAGGGATGACTTGCGCACAGCCAATATTATTTGTGATTCTCCAGATGGTGTTACCTGTTTAGTTATTGATCGCGAAACATTTAATCAACTAATATCGAATTTAGATGAAATTAAACATCGCTATGATGATGAGGGAACCCTTGAAAGAAGAAAGTAAGTAAAATTTATTAGAAATTAAATATTAACAAATTTTTACGTTTCCCGTTTGTTTTCTAATTTAAGGATCAATGAAGAATTCCGCGATGTTAATCTTACTGATCTGCGTGTCATTGCTACCTTAGGTGTTGGAGGCTTTGGTCGTGTTGAATTGGTTCAAATTAATGGTGACACTAATCGTTCATTTGCCTTAAAACAAATGAAAAAAGCTCAAATAGTTGAGACACGTCAACAGCAACATATCATGTCGGAGAAGGAAATCATGGGCGAGGCCAATTGTCAATTTATTGTTAAACTCTTTAAAACCTTTAAAGACAAAAAATATCTGTATATGCTTATGGAAAGTTGTCTGGGTGGTGAACTGTGGACAATTTTACGTGACAAAGGAAATTTTGATGATTCTACTACTAGATTCTATACAGCTTGTGTTGTGGAGGCTTTTGATTATTTGCACTCTCGCAATATTATCTACAGAGATTTGAAACCTGAAAATCTGCTGTTGGATGAAAAAGGTTATGTTAAATTGGTTGATTTTGGTTTTGCCAAGAAATTGCAATCGGGTCGTAAAACTTGGACTTTCTGCGGAACACCAGAATATGTGGCGCCAGAGGTGATTTTAAATCGAGGTCATGACATAAGTGCGGATTATTGGTCTTTGGGTGTTTTGATGTTTGAATTGTTAACGGGTATGAATATTTAGTAAATATTTTTGGAAATTGTTCCCGTAATTTAAAAAGAATTCCAAATTAACAGGTACACCTCCTTTTACTGGCTCTGACCCAATGAGAACGTATAATATAATATTAAAGGGCATTGATGCCATAGAGTTTCCCCGTAATATTACTAGCAATGCCCGCAATCTTATAAAGAAATTATGCAGAGATAATCCTGCGGAAAGATTAGGTTATCAACGTGGTGGAATAAGTGAAATACAAAAACACAAGTAAGTGAAGTAATAATTAAAGGATAATGCTATTTTTTTTAGAATACTCATACTGTATATTAGCTTTGTTCAATACTTGCAAATTCATGTTTTTTTTTTGAGAATTAACAGTACAATTTTTCAATTCTATGATTTCATATGTATTTTGTTACTTTTCTGATAACTTCTTACTAGCTAGCTCTCTTTTTTTGCAATTATATATATATATATATATATATATATATATATATATATATATATATATATATATATATATATNNTTTTTCCCAAACTTTTTTCATAAAAAATAAAATTTCGTTCATAGATATTATTAAATTGTTCTTTATGAAAATTTTAGGAATTTTGCAAAATTTTTGCATACATTTATATTTATATTAACAAGATTCTAATGCAAATGCTAAATAAAAATAATTAAAATGGCTATTTTCAAAAAAAAAAGTAGTTAGGAAATTATGTTTAGAAATTTGAAAAAAAAAATGGTACCATTATACAATACATACATATATATGTACATAATTTTATTAAACAGAGCTTCTCCTGTTAAATGATACCAATATGTAGCTAAAACTAGTTAAGAACTAAAAAATTTCCAAAGAAAATTTTAAAAAATTTCTTTATAAATGATAATAACAAATAAAATGTAAACAATTTGTTTAAGTCTTCTTGACTATAGACTCATATAGAAAAAGGGTTTTTAATATTTAAGAAATGGTTCTTAAATATTATGAATTAAAATCAATGAAATTAAATTCTTATATTTATGTACAAACTTTTTTCTGTGTTATTGAAAAAAATACTTTTTTGTTTTCCCCAAATTAATGCAAACACTGTTTGTTAAACAAATTTTGAAAAAAACTTTAGAGAATTACAAACAAAACTTCGGAAAATAAAACTAGAAAAGAATCAGGTCAACACCTTGTATAGCGAAGCTTTATATACAAAACTTCGGAAAATAATACTAGAAAAGAATTAGGTCAACACCTTGTATTACTAAGCCGTACCTTCGACATGAATTCTGTGGATTTCGGCAAAAACACAATTTTTGCAGATTTGTTTTTTTTTTTTTTTATTTATTCTACCCATCAAATATAATGCAGTAAAGAATTATTATATATTTTAATTTTAATGGTAATAATTTAATAATTATTTATTACATAATTGAAGCGATAAATAGATCTTTAAGTTTTTAAGTATTTAGAATAAGAGAAGAAAAGGATTATGTTTTTTTTTTTTTTCAATAATTTATCGTTATATTTTTAAATTACTGTTCTGAAAAAAAAAAAATATTTTAAGTTCTTTGGGAAGATTATTCACACTCTTGATGGAAGAAATAATCGGAGAATTTATCAAAGATTGAACTTAAATTTATCAAATCTCTTAATTTGAGTCCAATAAACTTCAATACAAATTGTGAGACATGTCCCCTCATACCCCCCTCAAAATTATTAAGTAATAATTCATAATGTGAGGAAACACATTTTGAATTAAAAAAAAAAAAAAAAAGAAATAATTATAAACTAGGACAACTTTTAAAGTACAAAGGTCAAAAATATAAAAAAAAATTAAGAAAAATATAACAAAAAAATAATTTATTTTTATCATAACTTCAATGCAGTAATCTCTATGTTTAATCTTGGCTTTACTTATGAGATAATTGTCATTTTATTTGCTCCAGTATTAATCAATTAAATTTGCCTTCTACATATTTATGAAAAAACGGCAAATGGTTTGGAGAATTCGTAATATGTTTAACATTTTAAACCGATTTTCTCTTTTTACATCATATTTAATAGATACACTCAAAAAAAAATTATGTTGGTATATTCAACAGAAAAATCTTTTTAAATAACTACAAATTCATTTAAAAATCGAACTTGCATTTCATTTGAGTTGAGAAAATGTTAAATTATTTATGCATATTTAGTCCAATTTGCAGAATTTATTTAATTCTCTCGTTTTATTTCTTGAATATTCATTTTAATTTTTTATATTTTCATAATTTGCTGACAATTAAAAAAATGATTGCTTAATGGTTTGTTTAAAATTAAAGACATAAAACATTAGCATTCAATCTGGGACAAATAGTTTTAAATAACTAATAACACATTATGATATGAATTAATTCTAAAATAAACTCACAAAAAATCAAAAATTTCCAAATAAATAAAATTGTATGACCAATTTGTCCAAAAACAATTTATATTGATTATTTAGCAAACATAATATTTTTTTTTTTTTTATATTAAAAGTAGAAAAAAAATTGATAGGGTAGAAATTTTTCAAAAATGAATTTTAAACTCGCATTTGCATTATGAATGCTTTTTTGAATGATAATTACAACATTTATAGTGGACATATTCATGTTATATATGCAATTTAAATCCGTTAAAGTCTTTTGGAGATATTAAAGTTTTAAGTTACACACTTTATCGATTTTTTTAGACCTTTCGGAAAGCGAAATTCGTAAATAAATTCGCGAATTTTTAAAAATGAAAATAGAGATATTTAAATAGCACCATAGAGTATTCGTATACATAGAAAATATTCTTTGTGATAAACTACAAACAGTTTATGTAATACTTTTTTGAGTGTAATTATGTGTTCATTACGATTTTTTAACACTTCATTCGAAAAAAAAAACATTTCTAGGGAGTAAATTTTGTTGTAATATGAATATTTATAGTTTATATTTGGACTCAATAATATGACATAAGAATTTTTCAAAAAAAAAAAAACTTTAAACATAATCATTGCTACATTATATTTTCTAGTGCCCTAGTTTATTGTTAATAAAAATTTTTCCATTTTCTTAATTTTCAGATGGTTTGATGGTTTCTATTGGTGGGGTCTACAAAATCGCACCCTTGAACCTCCCATTAAGCCTACCGTTAGAAGTGTTACAGATACTACAAACTTTGATGATTATCCACCCGATCCAGAAGGACCACCACCAGATGATGTTACAGGCTGGGATAAAGATTTCTAAACTTATGAAAAAAGAAAAAATAAAACGGATTTATTTTTCTAAAGCCATATTTTTGTAATTAAGATGTAATTTTGTATTTGTTTCTTTATTATTATTATTATTTTCTCTCAATTAGAACTATAAATTAAAAATTAAAATGTCTTCCAACTTTTTTTAGAGAATGGATGCAATAAACTATTAGTTATAAAATCTTACCTTTTAATGCAATATTAGAATGTAATTTAAATCAGAAGAAAATTAAATACCTTATGAAAAATATTGATTTTGATTTGTTAATTTTTGCTCAAAAAATCTTTTTTATAAAATTTACACTTAGAATGTTAAAATGGCTTTTTAAAGAAATTAGAATTTAAAAAATTATATATTTTTGATTATTTTTAAATAAAAAGTGTAAGTGTATAATATATTTATATATAAGAAGTTATTTTGCAAATCATAAAATTTCTTGTAAAAATAAAAAAAGAAAATAATATTTTCTAAAAAAGGGATATTTTTCGATTTTATAATTAAGTTTATAATTAAGTGCTAATATAAATATAAATTCTTAATAAGAATTTCAAAGGATGAGTATCTTGGAACAACGATAAAGAATAACTAAGACTTTCCAACCCTAAGGTCGTTTAATTGAACAACGGCATCGGCAGGTTTGTCGGCAAACTATAACTTGATCTAAAATTCGGCCTCTCTTCAACCAGACGAAGATGGATAACAGAAACGCGAAGTGCTCGTTCCATCAATTTATTGAACACTCTGAGAGAGATAAAGCGAAAATAAGTGTTTTTAAAACGATGAACAGTCTTGATTACTGCGAAGCAATCTTATGTGGTAGACCATGCTATCAAATACGTTGCTGTATTAAAACATCTTGATGATTATATATCATCAAAAATAAAAGACATTTTTGGAGGAATAATAAATGTATTGAAAACAAAAAAATTATTTGTTGCATCTAGACGAACGAAACTTTCGTCTATTGTAATTTGGGTTTTAAGATAAACAGGCAGTTAATGTCAAGGTATGTTAATGCAAATGAATTATTCTGCTGTAAAACGTTGAGATTTGGAGATTTTATCAAATGCTTGTTGCAAAAGAGAACCAATTCATAATACTTTTATTAAAAATATGTCAATAAAACGCAATTTTGATATTCATAACGTAGATAAAATATTCTAGTTTTATTCTAGTTTTGTGTAGTCTCACAGCAGTTTTAAAGGTCTTTTAAATCATTGTTTTAAAAACTCGATGTTGGATCTATCCGATGCTTTAATTCGGTTATTATACTCTAGTTTATCTTAAAAGTTAATCTTTCCTATATAAATTAGTATACAACAACTTATTATTCGATTTTAATTTAGAAATATGAAATTTAGGAATTTTTTCATGAGATAAATATGAAAATAATGGAAAAATTACAACTTTTTTTTCGAAGCAGTTGTCTATTTGCCAATATTTTGAAAGAACTAGAAGTACGATTTCCATAAAATAAAAATTTCAAAAAGCTCCGAAATTTTGTTGCAATTTTATTCCACATTGAATCTATGTTAAATTCATTGGAAATGATCTGACTTTGTACTACTTTTGGATCTCAAGTTTATGGTCTTATTTACTTCTTTAGATTTTTTACTTCAAAATTTTGTTGAATATTTTCTTCATTGAAATTAAAGCGTAAATATTTTTAAATTCGTGTAAATAATATTTCAAACAAACTTTGACAAATATTTTACGAGTTTGTATTTTTATTATGTTTATTAGCTTTACAAGGCAAATATACATAAGTATTGAGTGTAGGGTGTATATTGGATTCAAAATGACTAGAAAATCTGAAATAGCAAACAAGCATATTTTGAGATATCTTGAAATGATATCATTGATAAGAGATATTTTTATGTCGTGTAACATTTCTGCGGCTACCAACACCTTCGCCCCTTATTCTACGTGACTTTTTTTTATAGAAAACAAAAAGTAAATATATAACACATTTGAAACATTTTTTTATTTTATTATTTTTTCACATAAACATTAACAAAACAGACTTTTAATTTTCTTAATTTATTTTTTAACTAATTGCAAAAGACACGTATGTACATATATTGTAGGTATTCTATACTAAATAAAAATTCAATTATCATTATTTCAGTGTTAAGCAAACGACAAGGTAAAACAAAAAGAACGGTTAAAGTCAAGATTCAAAAACAAAATAAATATTACCTACTGTTATAATTTTATCCAAACATCATTCAAGATAGAATACGATACAAAAAAGAAAGAAAAGAAAACCAAAAATATATTAAGGCATGAAATTCAAATTATCTTTAATTATATTTTACCTAACAAACACTTTACTGTGGTGTCTTGTTAGGCCCATGCAAATTGAATCAACACTCAGTGATAAAACTACTAGCAGATGTATGTTATTATATTACTTAAGATATTGTTGTTCCAACGTTTGGTTTATATTATTGCTAATTTGTTTGTGTGTCGTTTTGTATTACAGCTTGTTTGGAACCAAAGTCACCCGGTGTTTGTCGCGGCAAAATGTTACGTTATGCTTATGATGAAAAATCCAACAATTGTGTAAGTTTTTATTATTCGGGTTGTGGAGCTACACAAAACAATTTTCTCACCTATGAAGAATGTCGACGTGAATGTATTCCTCAGTCAAGATATTAAGGTTATTTTTGTATGAATACTTAAAGATGTATAAGTATTATTAGCTTAAATAAAATAATTAATATTTTTTTTTGCAAACAAATTAAGTCTATTAAATATTTCAACATCGAAACTACAAAACAATGTAGCATCACTTTCCATAACTTTACAGGAGGCACATAAAACGTTTTATATTCATGATGAATATTTTTATTTTCAAAAAAAAATATTTGAAGATATGTATGTGCTTTCAAGATTTCAATTTTTGAAGCCAAAAAAATATAAAATCAATAAAAATTTTAGTAAAAATTTTAATAAAAAGTTTCTGATAACTTTTACTCCAAAATTATAATACCTTTTATATTTTTTATTAATTTGCAATCTTAATTTGTTAAAAAAAAAGAAAAAAATAAATAATATATATTTTTAAAAAATGTGATGTTACGCTATTTTGATTTAAGAAAGTCATTACACACACAAAAAAATAGTCCAGGTAATAATTATTTTTATACGAAAATAAATTACTGTATTAATATTTTAGACGATTGGTGACTTATTAAATATATTTTACTTAAGCCCCTGGTTAATATTTCTAATTGAGTAAGTTATTTTTTCGAAATTATTTGTATACAGTTTTTGTTTAAATGTCAATTGAAAATATTTGTTTGTAAAGGAGAACATACATACTAGAGTATCCAATTAATCGAGCGTTCAGATTAATCGGTTTATTTGACAAATAATTATTCGAAGTTTTAAGTTTATCGGTTTTATTCGATTAACCGAATTGTTTTAGTAGTACATATTAGACATATAAATAATACTATTTATAAAATTTAATCTATTAGAATAGTTACTTAGAGACTAATATAGGGTCAATCTGAATAGATCTTTCACCCATTTGTTTCAGAAAATTGGATTTTAGTCATAATACTATAAATGTTATTCGAATTCAAGTTTAATAAATCAGTATTTTCAATATAACTTTCCTTATTTTCTGAGTAAGAATTTTATCTTGTAATAAATATATTGTCATGTTCGTAGCCTTATTATCCTTGCATGATCCAAAGGAAATAATATTGTCACAAGTTCAAGAATTTATAAAATTTAAATCTTTCAATGTCGCATTTTGTTAAATAAAATCTTCTAGTAAAAATATAATATTTAGAGAATCTAAACGTGGGATCCAAAAATAGTGCAAAGTCGGATGATTACAATAAATTTTCCATTTTTTATACCTAATTAGTGATAAGAAAGTCATGAACAGTATAATTGTGTTTTATTGGCATTTTTATTTGGCACAAGATATTAAGTGTGAAATAATACTTTGGAAGTAAAAATCTATTATATTTATTTTTACTGGAAATGTCTATTATAAAATTCATAAATGATGATGACATAAATTTGAATTTAAAATAAAAAGTTTATTAAATTATAACTAAATTACGGACAATCGGTTGTTCGACAATAATTATTCGGTTTATTCGTTATTCGAAAATAGACATTGATTGATTTTTTGATTTTTATTATCAGATCTTAATTAAATATGTTCTTAATTTTTAATTAATAAAAAAAAATGTTGTTTTTTTTAATGCTTTAGGATTTTGCCATATTTGTTTAATATTTCGAAAAAGTTTCCATTGTAAAAATGAGAAATACAACTTTGATACTTTTTAGAAATTCAAACGTTTAAGGGGTAAAAATCGTACCTATTTTTGGTACTTTTATCATAAAATATGGGTATTTTAATATCGGATACCACTACAATTTAGAAATTTATTGGAATTTTTAATACTTCGATGGGTGAAAAAAAGTCCCAAAAAAGGGGTAAAGACGGGAAATTGCATTTTATTGAAACTTAATAATGTAATGTAATTGAAAATTCACATTAACCATAGAAACATGAATTTAAAATATTGGAATCCTATGTAGATAAGAATTCACAAGAGTGAAATTTGTGATAATTTGTTCTTCTTCTATTGGTACTTTTTGCATTTGCTGTAATATATAACCTAAAAAATGAAATTAAGTACGCATGGTACGATGTTGGAAAGAATTCTAAATTCTGAATTTTCTATAATTATAAACTTAGAAACATGAAATCTGGGATATGTGCTCCATAGTTAATGAGAATTCATAAGAGAGTACTCTGTGGTACTTTTTTGTTATTTGAATGGTACTTTTTGAATTTTCTATAACATTTAACCTAGAAACGTGAAATTAAGAACACGGGGTGCTAAGTAAGAGAGAATTTTGTGGTACTTTTTTGTTATTTTAATGGTACTTTTTGAATTTGTTTATAATTATGAAACTAGAAACATGAAATTAAGGATATGTGGTCCTAAATGAATGTGAATACGTAACAGGAAATTTCGTGGTACTTTTTTGTTATTCTGATGGTACTTTTTAAATTTTCTACAATCTTTATTTTAGGGACATGGTCCTAAGTGATGAAAATCCATTAGTAGACTTTGTGATACTTTTTCGTTCATATGATGGTTATTATATTTTTCATTCAAAATTTAATTCGTATGATATCTTTTTATACAACATAACCCGTGCAATGCAGGGTCAATCAGCTCGTATTTAAAATATTTTTTTTTTTAAATTTCATTTAAATACTTATGTAAGTTGACATTTAAACACATACAAATAATTCCGAAAAAGATACCAACACTATTAGAAAGCTGTATAAATTTTATAGGTGAAATATACTGGTTCCATTACCAGTTGACTTGGACCAGGACTTTATGGGGCCATAAACGATTATTTCGACATGTTACACACGGAATGACAAAATCAATATACCCCTCATCTTTTTGATGGCGGGTATAAAAATAAATTCAATATAAACGACGCTATACTACTACTTTCGTCAGTCCTGTAGAAGCTATGGCGATTAGATATTTTGAATAATTGACAATAAGATACGAAATGTAATAAAATTAACATCATTTTGGTTTTTTTAAGATTTTTTATTACTGTTTTTTAATATAAATATAAAAAATTATATTTTAAATATATAAAAAAGTCCAAAAATATTATTCCACATACAAATTGATTTTAGTTATTTTAATGATATACATTTATATTTATATAAAAATATGTTTAATTTAGTAAATATGTTAAAAAAGAAATAATAATTTTGAAATGCATACAAGTAAAACTTCTAAATGAGGCTCGGAGCAATTAAAAACTACAGAATAATATGCAATAACGAGACAATATTGTTTTTATAATCTATGGAAAAAAGTAGAAACAATTACATATTGCCATATTTAATTATTAATTAATATTTTAAAAATTGTTTGTAAAAAAGTACATAAGGCAATTGCGGAGTTGTACTTTGAGTTGTTTTAATGATTTTTTTTTTTTTTTTTTTTTTTNNTTGAGTTGTTTTAATGATTTTTTTTTTTTTTTTTTTGTAATAAATGCTCATTTTTTGTTCATCTTTTCTATTTACGTTAGAATTAAATTTCTTTTAAAATATGTTTTTTTTTATAAAATGTTTCAAGTGAAACGTGCTTCTTCGTATTTTTTGTTTTTTATAGAAAAAAAAAATAATACTTAAAGAGGTATAAAGAAAAAATAAATTTAGATGTGTACAAAAATTATGAATATGTTATTTAAAAATAAGTGTATGTATGTATGTATATATTCTTAACGGCCGTTTTCCATTATTTGTAAAATAAAATATTAATATGAAAGAAAAACTAAACAAAACGGACAGAGAAACTAAAAACTAAAGCGTAAAACTAAAT
>MINK01173528.1:0-18135 GCA_001735545.1 Phormia regina
TGTAATTATTTGTTTTTTTTTTTTCCTGCAAAAAATTTCATGCTGATCGGTCCATAATTGACCATAGCTCCCATATAAGACCCAATTTCGGTAATCACCAAAAAGTGCATAAATACATGTGAATCTTAGTGTAATAGTAAGTCTTTACTTTCCACTTAAAACAAGTATAGGTCCATAATTGACTCCTTCCTGAATTTTGGTGACATAGGCAATGGTGTAGGTCGGTCCTGACCGACTATACCTTCTTCTCTCGTTTGATTTTGGTTTCAGTGCTTTATTTTATTGAAAAGAAGTGGAAAGCATTGGAATTATTAAATGGATGTATTGATTTCCGAGAATAACTGTATGGTTCCAAATCTTATTATTTAATTGCAATTAAAAATAATTATAATTACATTTGCAATAAATAAGACTTTTTATAAATATTTTTATTAACACAAGTGGCAATACTTTATTAATTGTTTACTTATTTAACTTGAATAAACCCCTTTCTTGCCGAATAATTTTGATGGAACTATCTTCTTTTTTGTACGTTGTTGTGTTATATATTTGTCTCTATCATTCGACGTCTCATTTTATAAATCCAATATCATTATAATACACAAATAGAACTAGTGCCGTATAGGCTTGTGAAAATTGTAGTTATGGTTGTTATGGATGAATTATAATATAACCGCAGAAGTTATAATCATTAGAAATTATGTTCTCAATTTTATTTAGCCCGAAAGTCAGTCACATATAAAGCAAAATAAAATGTAAACAAATCAAAACAAGAGAAAATCTTTTTAACTTTTTTGTAATTTTTATTATTATTATTTTTTAAATTTTATCAGCCGCATGGAAAAAGAAAAATTTATTTATGCGATATAAATGTTTACTAACTTTTTCTTATGGAAATTTACATACAAAAAGTTAATACACCTTTGTCAAGCATACATTATTTTTCTGCATACGGCTGTCTGCCTACAAGAATTTCTATACTTAATCATGGAATACATCAACAAATTTTTAAAATTTACCTGAATGTGGTATATGTGATACCGTTAACATAAACAGCAGAAATGCGCATGTTGAGAGTTGATTAAAACACCAGGTCTTCCACATCTGTAATAAAAAAATACATGTTATTACAAGTGAAAGCGATAAAATGATTGTATATTGAATTAAAAATAAATTTTTTTTTTAATAAAAATATATTTTAGAGTTACAGTATTTTCGATTAGAACCTAAGTTTTGAATGAACACTAACTTTGATTAAATGTTGGGTCTTTAAGTTCCAAAAAGACAATACAAGTAGCTACAGCAATTCCCATAGCTTTATAGCGATCTAGTTTTCGTTTATATAATTGTATACAATAATTGCTAAAAACTAAATGGCATTATACTCATTAAAGCAAATTGTAACGAAAATGTTCAGATATCAGATAAGAGGTTATATTTTAATGCAACTAAAGCTGAACTACTAGATATACAACTGATTACTTAAAAACAGGGCCATATAATGTTTTACTATAATTTCAATCTAAATAAAATCATGTAATAATTTGGTGTTGCCAGAGTTGCTGTTGCTCTCTAACTGCAATTCAGTATTAGAACTAAATTCCTTGAGGTTATCATTCGTTGCAAATATTTAGTTATATAAAATACATATTTTCAGTTTCGCACTAAGTAAATAATAAATAACTATCAAAAATGCGAAATTTAGTACAGGAGTACCTCTAAGAGTCAGGTACTCCTGTCAAAGGGTCGGACTACTTGGTTAAAACCAAAGTATACAAAGTAGTCCGACTCTCTTTTAGTAAAATTTCTCTTTTACATATACGAATACTGTGTTAGTTGTGTGAGAACTAATATAAAGAAAAACTTTACCACTAAATTTTGAAATTATTAAGAACTTTCATACTTTATTTCATTTGTTCACAAGTTTTTAAAATTTATTTTCTCACTATTAGCACAATTTCATTTCTAAAAGCGCTCAATTTTACACAAAAGACAAATATTTTATTTTTAATAATTTTTGACAATTTGTTTTGTGTTCCTTTCCAATTAAATTCTTTAACAGAGTTTCAATTTTTGGTATTAAAAATACAAACAATTTAATTTCAAAACTTTTTTATAAAACTCTGTGTGTATAAAAAAATATAAAAACACAACCACATTAATATTTTTGTTACTAACACACTCTTACGGTTAGGTACTCCTGCTAAAGAGTCGGACTACTTGTATATACTTTGGTTAAAACCATGATAATAAGAAATAGTGTCGTTCTCTCATTTCGAAGGCATATTATACTTCTGACGTTTTAGCGATTTATTATTTTATGGTGCTATCAGATCTTCATTAAAAAATTACATTGCACAATTTTGATTACAATTTCATAAATATAATTATCACTTGTTACAATGTGGCAAAAAAATGTTAATTTGTTTATAAAAAATATATATTTCAAAAAATCTAATGTTTCGAACTGAAATTTCGTTAAATAAAAATTAAAATTTTACGCAAATTTAAGAACTTAATATAAGAACAAGTATTTTTTCACATTATTTTACTTTCCATTGTGCATCAAGAAAAGTGGGTCTAAATAAGATTGTATTATTTATTTTATGATTTTGGGAAATGGTCAAACGTAATTTATGTTAAATCTGTTGATCGAATCATAAAATATATGTATATTAATGTAAATGAAAATTTACTTAATTTTAAGACATATTTTCTCAAAATTTTGGTCCTGAATTATCCATTCGTGAGCTAGTTTCAAATGTATATAGGTCCTTTTTTCGGATTTTCGTGTTTTTTCATATTCTTGCCAAAACAATTGTATGAAAATTTAATGCTCAAAAATTGTTTTGAGCATTAGTGCTCAAAAAATATTTCTGTAAGAAATCATCTTCACAAAACATTACAAGCCACTTGTTATTGGAATAAATAAATTCAGAATAACATTCTTTCTTCATTTATCCATACATGTGAACGTAATCACATTCATTTTTTACACCACAGTAATGTAATCTTTTTATAAAAAAGGAAAATTAATTTACAGAAACATAAGCACTACGCATGAAAAGCTCATAAAATTAACTTATAAAAATTAAATTATTGGGTTCATGTATTTAGAGTTTTTACGTTAAAAGGAAATTTTATTATTTTCATTTGTGTATTGGAAAAATATTTTATACCCTAACACAGGCGCGGATCTACCTTATGCTTTTGGGAGAGGAAAATAGAATGATTTTCACAACTATTTCCTCAAATTTTCTGATTAAATACAATTTTTGCATTAAGATTTTTCATTTTGGGCAGGGAAATTTTCCGTTTTCCCTCCCCGTGGATCCGCGCCTGCCCTAACATTATTAGATTTAGAGTTGACAAAAAAAGATTTGATCGGTAAACTATACAAAGATAAAAGAAAATAGAAATAAACTTTTTAGTTGTGGAGCTGATTGTGTTTGCTAAAAAGTGAAACTATGTTGCCGTTGAGGTGACAATAGACTTCCTCCTAGGAAAAACCCTTGTAAAAGTCACAACGTTGTTTATATAATGCCTAGTAGACGGTTAGTGGGCAACTGCCACCATAGACTGGGACTTTATAGCGGTAAAGAAATAATAAAAAATACCCTCATGCATAGATCAGCGTTGCCATTTTAGCCTTTTTCTGCAAGAAAAACGTAAAATATTATAATGCTGTGAAACATTAACAAATCTTTGAACAGATTTTAACACGCCCTCTTCAAGCATATTGCAATCAGCTGTTTCAACCCGTCTTATGCAAACGTGTGTATGTAGCCATTGACAAAAAATTTTACGTTGCGTTCAAAAGTTGACTGGTTGGCCCTACATATATTCTTATTCTCTTTCATTTAGTATTAAAATTTATTCCAAATGCAGGAAAAAAATACCTTTTGAATCTTTCAAGATAAACATTACGAATGAAATCTAAATTGTTCATACTGATATATTTGATATTTGATTTCATAAGTAGCTTATAGTACTAATTTATCGTGTACATTGATTTAAAATTATTATTTTTGTCAAAAAAAAATGTTTTTTGGTTGCAAATTTATTTTTGGGGCCACCCTAATTTTTTCTTTTGACTTAAATATTTTTGTTTACATTTATCAAATATTTGACTACTAATAAAATCGTGTGACTAGATTTAAAAAAAAAAACAACAACAACTTACAAATGTTTTGTAAGAGAAAAAAAATCGTCAAACAAAATTCGGCAAGATATTAGATAAATTTAATCATTTTTGTATATTAATTGACTAGTCTGAACATTCCTTAGTTTCAAATCGAATCTCATACTAATATTGTTAGTAGGGTATATTTCTTTATTTAGAAACTCAAGGTATAGTAATATTTTACAATTTTTTATTTTAATACAATTAAACTCCAAAAAGTAAAATTTTTTATTTAATTTAGTACAATATTTAAAGTCACATTTATCATCCCTGAGACAAACGCATAGCATAGTACTCCAGAGCGGACAGCTTTCGGCATTTTCACATAAACAACACGAATATTAGATACACAGAAAGAGACCATTCACGTTTACTGACCATTCGCAAATTCATTGCTTTTGAATTGCTTTTACTCGACAATAATAAAAATGTGCATTGCAATTTTTTTACTCATTCCTTATTACTGTTTGCTTTTTACAATCTCTTTTTGTTAAGCTATTATACATCAAGCTACGAAATAATTCAATTCCACATGAAAAACTAAAAAACATTCACACCATTCGTCCAGTATTCGTTGCTTTTAGTGTATGACAACAATCGAAACCTTTCCATGTGTTCAAGAGCAAAAACAATACAAAACTAAACGAGAACATATTTATACCCTACACCACCAAAGGTGGTTGGGGTATTATGTGTTTGTGCAAATATTGTAACGCAGAGAAAAAATTTTCCTACAACCACCTTATGAAGATGGTTCATAATTGTGCATAAGCTTCCATATAAAACTGTCTTCAAAATTACTTAAACGCAATAATCAATAAAAAATGTTTTAATAACTATGTGAGTATTCGGACATATCTAACACGTCTATATAGAGTATAAGTACCGGCGGTCAGACTGGCTGTCCATGTAAAGCTTGTGCGCAAAGTACAGGTTGCAATTTTAGAGATAATTTTATGAAACTTGGTATATATGACTTTTTGTAGGAAAATTTTTTCTGTACCCGTTACAATATTTGCACAAACACATAATACCCCAACCACTTTTGGTGGTGTAGGGTATAAAAGTTAACTCGGATTACATTTTAGAAAAAATTTATTGTGGTATTTTTCGTACAAAAAGAAAAAAAAGTAAAATATAGGAAATTTCCTATTATACAAGATGAACATATACAGGAAAAAAGTCACCAATTAACAAAAAAAATATGAAAATAATTCATTCAATTAAAAACTTGACCAAAATTGTAAAAAATGAAAAATAAAAAAATATTTCCAATTAATCAATTAATTAAATCAATCAAGTAGATGATTGCGTATGGGAAATAAAATCATACCAAAATTTATTATTTATTTTATTTTTACTTGAATATAATTATTAATTCTTTTTTTAACTTAAACAATTGTGTTGTAATGGATTTGTATATTGAGGAAAGTGTAATAACCTTTTTACGTTAATTCATTGTTAATACAACTTTAAAACCATTCACACCAATCGTTAAGTATTCGTTGCTTTTGATAGTATTCGTATACATTTGTAAAAGACATGCAATACATGCATCATTATTCATTAACTGCGTTTTTGTTAATAATGTCATGTACTGCTTACGGAATTGATTCATATTTTCAACATGAAATTCGTTTTTTCTGATTGTATTCAAATTAAAAAATTAACCAATCAAACCGTTCTTTGTTGTATATGAATATAAAACCAAAATTCATTTAGTTGCGTTCCAGCTTTCATCAAAGCCCAGGTACACAGTATATATACAGTAGTGCAAGAAAACAGAGACGAAAAATTTATTCTCAATTTTTTATTTTGTTACTTTTTAAATTATTTAAACAACAATAAAACTCAATTTTAAAATATTAGAAACGCCAACATTATTTCATTATATTTTATAATTTATTTTAAAAAAGTTAAATAATTAAAAATTAGCTTTTTAAATATTTTTGTTATGTATAATGTGATTTGTGTTTTTTTTTTTATTGGTTTTAAGCTTCGTTTGGAAATTTCAACTCACATAGCGTATCACTGTAACATACGTAAATTTTGTATTCATATAATATTTCTATCTCTTTTTCCCGTCATATTCTAACCAACTGATTTTGGCAAAATGTTAAGCCACAATAAGACGATTCTGTTCTACTTTGTGATACATACAGTACTGTAAGAAAACAGATACAGAAAGTGTGTACTATTGCTTCTCATTCACACTAAATTCTCTTATGGCGTGTTGGTTTTGATCACTCATTCTTGATTTATTATGTTTTTAAACCGTTTAAATAACAACAAAACTAAATGAGTAATTTTCTATACCACTTACTTCAAAAAATATAACCGATTTTGCACATTTACAATACAAAGAAAACTTATACAAGATAAATATTTGAGACAAATTTCGTCCCCCTACGAGCCCTATTATGTTTTCTGATTTTGAAATTTTCGTCCGTATCGTTCCAAATCAAGCATCAAGCATTCATGAAATTTGGATTTGTGCTTATATAAAACTTATTTGTTTTAAATTTCATACAAATATTTTTAAATTTTTATGGTTATTTTGAGTGTATGGGGGTTAGTTGAAATAATGGACTATGGACGGCTCATTATTTCACCTAGCCATCATACAAATGTTTTACCAGAATAGAGTTTTAATACTCAAAAATACCTTGAAATATTGTAATGAAATTAAACATAAATATGTAAGCATAAATCTATGTGCCAAATTTCATGAAGATCGGTCCATAAATAAATGAAAATCACTTTAACGTTAATGTTAATATTAATAATAATATTCTGCACATATAACATTTATATAAGTAGAAGTGACCGTACAAAATTTCATGAAGATCGGTCTATAATTGACCATAGCTCCCATATAAGACCCAATTTGGATAATAACCAAAAAGTGCATAAATACATGTGAATCTTAGTATCGACCTAATATTCTGTAATAGTATGTTTTAAATTTCCACTTAGTACAAGTATAGGCCCATAATTGACTCCTTTCCGAATTTTGGTACATATAGGCATTGGTGTAGGGTATCATATTGACCGACTATACCTCCTTCTCTCGTTTTTTATTTGTATTTATAAAACAAAGTTAATTGATTTCTTTCTTGCACAGAAAAAAAGTACATATATATACAAATTTTGTAACGCAAATTTTAGGAATTTTGCAAAAATTTAGCTTAAATTTTGATTTATTTTTATAAGAATCTAATACAAATGCTAAATACAAATAGTTAATATAGAAAATAGTAGCAATAAATGACAATATTCTAAGAAAAAGTTGTTAAAAAATAACTTTTAGAAATTTGCACTAATTTGGACAAATTTGATTCCATTCTATAGCATATATGTATGTATGTGATTTTATTAAACAGCGATTCTTCTCTTGTATGATCCCAGTTTGTAGCTAGAAATAATAAAAAAAATAACAATTTTCCAAACATTTTTTCCAAATGAAATTATTAAACAAAATTTAAACAATTTGTTTAAGTCTTCTTGACTTTTGATTCATAAAGAAAAAAGTTTTTATATTTAAAAAATTATTCATAAATATTATGAACTAAAATCAATGAAACTAAATTTTTATATTTATGTACAAACATTTTTCTGTGTGGTCTTGTTTAGAAATAATAAAAGATATAGTTACCATCAGAGTTGTGTATGATAAAGCATATCCGGGTACCATTTTTAATTTTAAAGTGCTCGCATTTGTTTTTTAATAACGATATAGCTCATAGTATAATTAGAAAATATATTCGTAAGAACAGCTGTTTTGCAATTTTTCCATCAACATACGTCGCGTTACTGTCAATATGTTTTTGTATTCCTATGTAATTTTTTTTTTGTGAGTATTTCACTCTTCTTCTCCTTTATTCTCTCTTTTTCTATTCATATGGATATAGCCATGAAACTTCAAATCGTCGTGATTAAAGTGTTTTTACATTATAACAGCAAACAAAAAAAACTAAATTTTATTAACTTGGTCTATATGTCAATAGCTTTAAAGTTGATACTTACGGAAGTCAATACCCATGGTACCAGGGTATCCCTATATAATTTCTGTTTTTAGCACTATAATTAACTTCTTTTTGCACTATTAATGATTAAAAATCTTATTTTTATTATCCTTTGAATCATATAAAGTTAAAGTTTAATTACTGAATATCCACCACTTCTAATAGAAAATATCATGCATGTGGACAAGATATTAAAACTATTTCCTACATTCGTGCTAAGGAACAGAAACTTCTCATAGTCTAACTCCAAATTTTATAAAACGCTATGGGGTGTAAAAACATGGCATAAATCAAGATGACCGGAACTATTGGTTTTAAAATAATTTTGATACTGATTTTACTGCAAATTATAGTGATGTATATATTTTTCGTTCTTTCGCGGTTTAAAGATATTTATCTGACTGTGTTTGTTAACAACTGTCTAATCTTAATAGTATACCATTTAAAAGCATTTAAAAATATCTTAAAAACAGATATAATTTTATTTTAATAGTTCATGTAATCTTGATGAGTTCTAATTATTACCAATCTATTTGTTTAATCTAAATTTTATCCTAAACTATATTCTGAAAACATTAAAGATCATTCTATTTAAATATTTAAAAAATTACTTCCAAATTTCGATTTAAATATCAAATATATTAGTACAGGTTTTCGTAAATGAAATGCTATTTTTAAAACCGTTTTTTTTTTTGTGTTTAAAAAACCGGTCTATTCGACAGAATAAAACGACAGAACATTGACAAAAAAAAAAAACNNTTTTTTGTGTTTAAAAAACCGGTCTATTCGACATTCGAAAAATGAACATTTTGAAAAAATAAACGACAGAACATTGACTAAAAAAAACGATTTTAAAAACGTGCCGATCACCCTAGTATTGACTAATGTTTTTATTATTATTATTATTATTATTATTTTTTTTGATATGTAAATTATTTGTATGAAAAACCAACTTAAAAGAAAAGACTTAAAAATTTCTTTTTAACTTCTTCTTATATATTTTCCATAGCGAGACTGATTTGTTAATAAGTTGTTGACAGTATTTTGTTGACAATTTCTCTTCGCCTTATATTATAATTATGACTGATCAGAGGGTTTTTGACAAAAAGAGGGTCTCGAACGATTAAAAAGTGAGATTCTGAACACAATTTTATGGAAAAAAACGGGATTTTCAAAAAAAAAATAGTAAAAAAGAAGGGATTTCCTTCAATATCTTATTTACGAATCAGACCCACTAGATACATTACAAATGTAGAAAACCCCTTCAATATTTTGAAACCCTACCACTAAAACATTACATATTATAATTTTAATGTGTTTCCCTAAAAAATATTCCACATAAATTTGACTTACTTCGTAATTTATCATCACGCAGCTGAAACGGTTGAAGCTAGAAAGATGTAATATGGACTGTGGATTGGTATCCTTTCAAAAAGATCCACTAATACGGAATTTTTCGAAATTCGAATGTTTAGAGGGGAAAAAAGGGTAAAATTGGTATCCTAAACTAATAGAGATACAAAAAAAATTTAAATAATTATCGTTATTCGTTTAAAAAATAATCGGATAGTTGTCTGGTACTTTTTTTTTTTGAAGTTCTGCTCTTTTAGGTAAAACAACGGGTAAAAACACTAATTTGGTACCTTTTTGGAACCCAACCTATATTTTAAATAAGCACAGAAATAAAATGTGTATAAAGTTAGTATATTATCAAAAATTTGGCGAATATGAGTTTGGTACTTTTTGGAAGTTTGAGAACGTTTAAGGGGTAAAAATCGTACTTGATTTTGGTACTTTTTTCACAAAATTTAGATCCCAATACATTGGAATATAACCTTTGTTACATTCATGGGGTATACAAAGTACCAAAAAGGGGATAAAATCAAGAAATTATATTTTATTCACATGAAATGATTCATTTTTTATTATATTAAACATAGAAACATGAACTTAAGTATGTGTAGTCCTAAGTTAGTAAGAATTTAGCGTAGGGTATTTTGTGGTACATTTTAGTTCTTCGGTGGTTTTTTAATTTTCCAAAATATTTAATCTGGAAACATTAAATTGATTTAAAGAAAGTAGAGACTTTTTTGTTGTTCTAATGGTACTTTTTGAATTTTCTACAACATTTAACCAGAAATTAATTAATTACGTATTTTTTTTTTTACTTTTTGTATATCAATTTGTGTGTGTTTTTCAATAAAAAGGTAACTAAGCTTTTATCTGGGAGTACTGCAAGATCGGCATAAATGCCTATATATAGAAGTGAATGTGTGTTTTTTAATCTGTCAGTTTTTGAATTTTTTCTATACTTTTATTTTGTTTCACTACAATGGGGTAGCGAAGCGCAGTGTGTTAAAGCTATTAGAAATATTATTACCAAATTTATATAGTTATAAAATTATAACTTAGCACAATTAAAATTTATAATAAAACATGTTTTTTTTAATCAACGCTAACGAAGTAGCGGGTACACTGCTCGTGTATAATAAAACATTTTAGAAGGAGGATAATAGGCAAAGTTTTTCATATTTTTAGTTAGAATTGTTCACAAATATTACTAATTATTATGTAAATGAAAAAAAAAACAACTTTGGTATAAAAGGTCATCCGCAAATGGAATGAAACTAAAATTTGTTGGCCAAATGTTATGTTTTTGATAGTTTTGTCCAAAAAAGTGGTCTGTTGGAGGAAAAAATGGGAGTTTTCCTGCATCTAAGCCATCAAAAAATACACATAATGTGCATTAAGATTAATCAGTACAGAAAGAGTTACACCTATATATTGTTAAGAATGTTATGGAAAAAAATAAACGATAATAAAAAAAATGTTATAGATAACATAAAAAAAAGAATTAGAATACGTAACTCTTATGATTTAAAAAGCGGGAAAAATATTTTAGGCGGGATCGAAGTGTAAGTTTAATTTTTTTTTTTTTTTAATTAACTGCAATGTAATTTCTAAAAGATTAAATATATTTTTGATTATATTCAGCCGATTTATCATTATGGTAATGCAGCTATACGCATGCCACAAGTGGTTAAATTATAGATTTCTCTGTTTTAAATGAGACACTTCACTTATACGACCTTAACGCAATAGAAACCTCGACACTAAGAACGATGATATTCAGCAAAAAAAAAAAAAAATAATAATAATCAGAATGAACCGAAATTTTCTTCGAATAAATAAGGGATTTTTACAAAAAACTTGAAAACTTTGTATTACAAATTTAATAAACTAGCCAAATAAATGTAATAAAATCATCTTTTAATATGAAATCTATAAACGCCCTCAATTATGTTGATAATCAAAAGTTAGTCCTGATAATACAAAAATAACTGAAATATTTTAAAAGAAACATTATTTGCGGTAGAAAATTCAAATTCTTTTTATCAAAAATAATCTTTCGCTAAGTTCACATTACACTAACATTTGATTTGATTTCTACGAAAAGTTTGATTTGGCTAATATGAACACCAAATATTTTTACGAACCTAAGAAAAAAACACCTGATTTTTTGTCAAACACAAATATTTACTCATAAAAATATTGTTTAAAAATAATATGAACACAAGATGTAAAATATTTGCCATATTTTAATTTTGTTTTTTTTATACTTAAATTAAAAAAAAATCGACAAATAGAAATGAACAATTTATATTTATAGTCTATTTTAATACAGTTTTAAAATAAAACTATTAATATGAGAAAATATTTATATTTTTTATGAAAACCTTGTTATGTTTTTATGCAGCTGAAAGTGGCCTGCAAAAAAAGGATGTCGAAGTCGAATTAAAAAATAGTTCGGTTAAAGCAAACGAGAGCATACACATTAATTTATATTTTTCATTAATTATTTATTTATTTGTTTTTACATAACAAGTGTTGTAGGGATTCCTCTTCTTCCTCATCTAAACAACTTCTACAAAAGCTATTCCCTGGGTAACCCATATGTTCCGACATGCGCTCGATCATACGGTGCCCTGTGATTATGCCTACTAGAATCCTTAACGATGATCTATCAAGAGAAAGTAATGCTCTAGTTCTACTCTGAGACCGGAGTGGCCAGAGAGTTCTTGATAGTCTACAAGTGGTGATTGAGGACCACCTGCTTTCTATCTCATTCAGTTTTAACTTTGTTGGAAATGAATATGTTAAAAATCCTAATTAGTTCTTTATAAAATATTTTTTGCTATTAAATATCTTAGAATTGAAGACTTTAGAAATCAGGATGAAAAAATATAACTATGCGAAATCTTGAGCATATTCTGTTGAAAGGCATTGTAATTTCGAGTGCAGAACCTACGTATTGGCTTACTGATCTAAATAAAATACCGTATGTCATCGATATAGATTTTTTTTCATTGGAACTAATTCAAGTGAAATCCTCACTGAAAAATATATTGCTCAGATCAGTGTTTATGAAAATCCCCAATATACCTAAAAGATCATGCATATGATCTAACATCGTTTAAGCAATGGAAGATAAAAGTAAACGAATCTCCCATTGCTTAGTCGTATCAACGTGCCAACATTTGTATAACACTGCTGAAATATCCGACGAAACGTTGTAGCATTAACTAATCTTAAAAGTTTAAGGTTTCATACATAAAAGCTTTGTTTTGAATTTCTGAAATTAAAATTTTAAGAAATATAAAAATATGGTGTGTGGACTTTAAAGATGGCATTATTCAAGTTATTTTGATGAAAAATATGCATTTTTTTAAATGCTCCAGATCATCATAAGATCTAATTTGTAATTAAAATTATGCTCTTTGAATATCTATGTTTCTAGCACAGTATACATACAGTAGTGTAAGAAAACAGAGACAGAAAATGTATACTATATCCTTTCATTGACACTAAATTCTCTAACGGAGTTTTTGTTTTGATTATTATTTCTCGATTCTTTATGTTGTTACTTTGTAAATCGTTTGAACACAAATAAAACTCAATTTAAAAATATTAGAAGCGCCAAATTTATTTTACTTTATTTTTTTTAAGTTTAAATGATTGTTTGTTTTGGTTTTGTGCTTCTTTTGGAAAGGTTCAACTCACATAGCGTATCACTTTGACATACGTAAATTTCTTATTCACACAATATTTCTATCTCTTTTTCCCGTCATATTCTAAGCAACTGATTTTGGCAAATTTGAAGCCTCGATATGACGACTCTAAATAAATAATTCATAGTTCAGGTGTAAAATAAATCAAACGGATTATTTAGTTTATACAGTATTAGCGATGATATTTATTGTGATTCATTTATTAAACATTTCAAAATCACAAAATCCTTTTTTATGATAATCTTGTTGACGCTATAATTTTGCATCACAAGAAGTGGCAACTACAAATTACATGTAAAGCAGCAGAGTTCAATGAACTTTACAACTTTAAAAAATATAATATCTTCGACAGCTCCTATTATATTATCTTTAATAAATAGGGTCTACACGAGAGTTTTTCTATCATAACAAACGTCAAATTCTAATCACGTGTGGATCAAATCTATTTATATTGTTGCAGCGATATAATATAATTGCTAGAGCTCAAGTGATATCAAACGTCATATTGTTGATTATTTCCTCTCTCAATAAAAATATTATTTAGATCAAAAATAACACAAAATAAAATAAAACTTAAAAAACAAAACAAATATGGTCATTAAATTTTGAAAACATAAAAAAAGTTATTTATTATGATACAATTTTATCTACATATTATCAGCATAACAAAACAAAAAAAATTGCTGTAACTCTGCCGACGTTTTCTAGGGTAGGGTCACGTGTGGACCCTACCTTAGGGAAAATCAGAAAAAAATGTTTTATAATAAAATGTGGATCAGAAATCGCATTTAATACCTCATTTACATTTACCAGTTTTTTCATTAAATATTTATTTTTCTGGGTTTTTACGTTTTTGAACAAATAATTTTACTAGTTAAACGAAAAAAAAAAAAAAAACAGTTATTTAACTCAGATTTATGCTTCTGGATGATAACACTATCTACAAAAATCTAAGAAAAAAAGTTAGAAGGAAAAATTTATTTTAAAATCCAATATTATGGATGAAAATCTTAAAAAATTTTAATATTTTGAGTATTTTGCGAAAAAAATATTAAAAACTTAAGTGATAATAATAAATTATTTGTGTTAATTTTGTGAAATATTTTTAATTGTTAATCAATGTATTTTGCTAAATGACATAAAATCCTATTTTAATAATAATGTAAACGGTGCTTTTTTTTTTATTTAACCAGTTAAATCATGCAGATGTAATTGGGGTATAAGTTAAAAAAATGCATTTTTTGTTCAGCACCGAATACAAATGTGTATATTCTTTTAAAAGAGGTAATGTTTTTTTTTTTTTTCTAATGTAGTATTAAAAACTTAATTAATCTGCATTTTACATATAAAAAAAAATTAAAGCCACGTAACAGTGGTTTCAAAACTTTTTTTAATATATAACTCAGTTACTTTTGAACCATTGTGGATATTATTAAGGGTCAAAGTAGAATATGCTTACATGTGTAACTTTTCTCTTTTAGTTTAAGAGATATTTTTTCATATTTTTTTATTACTCTTACGTCGGAGTTTTCAAAAATGTTTATTCATAGATAAAAATAGTTTTTGTCCTAGCCTTTCATTGGTTTAATGAAATTCTTTTTAATTTTTTATGTTAATTTAAAGTTTCAACATTAATATAATATAATACCCAAAATCTCAATCCGTATAAAATGTGTTTAAAAAATTGATTTTTTTTATTGAAATAGTCCGTCGAAAAATCTTTTTGGTTGTTAACCTAAAAAGTATTAAATTAAAATAATTTTAAGGTGACCTCAACCTTAAAATTTGAGAACTTAAGCAAAAAAAATTTAAGAAAATTTCTAAAATTGACAAAGTTTGAATAGGGTTTTTTCCATATCGTGAATGAATTTTTGAGATTTAAAAAATATATGCCCTGTATGGCCACTACCCCCCAGATCCCATAAGTCATGTGACGGTTCAATAGTTAAAGAATTATTTCTAAAAAAAATCGTTTTGGAACTACTGTACGCAATCCGTAAATCTTGTTTTTCATATCCTCACTAATATCTGCAAACTACATTATGGAAACATTCCAAGGTTTTTTCACTGTATCACCGTGTTATTCATACTTAACTTATGTTTATTTATTTAAATATGACCAACTTTGGAAGGTCCACACTATACTCCTGATCCGATTAATCATGTGACGTTTCAAAAGTTAAAGAAGTATTTGTAAAAAACTCGCTTTTGAAATCACTGTGCGCAGTTCGAAAATCGGTTTTTTCATATCCTCACTAATATCTGCAAACTACATTATAAAGCATTCCAAGGGTTTTTCACTATATCACCGTTATATTCATACTTAGCTTAACTTATTTTTTTTTATTTAATTTTCGAAATTTAATTTTATCACAAAGAAAATTATATGTACACTGTCGAACTTTAGAGTTGCGTTAAAATTGTCCCTCAAAAATAAAATAAAACTTGATTTGGGAATTTTTTGACATACGATTCATTTTTTTTTCGTGGACTTTTTTCGAGACTTTCTAAAGTACATTGGTACATATGTATATAATGCTAATTTAATATGATGGTAATATTGCATTAATATTTCTAGGGTAATATCAAAAATTATAATGGCATTATACATTTTTTCTTTGGGGCGTGTATATATATACAACTTTTTATTATCGAGCTTTTGTTGTACATAACCACATCCAATAGAATACAAAAAATATTACTTATCTATTTTACAGTATATAAAATTAAAAAAAAAAACAATCATATCACTGATAATTAAAAAAAATGTTTCGAAAGGATAAAAGGTCTTGCACAAAATATAATTTATTCATTTAATTTTCAATTTTATACAGTTATGTTCATAGAAAAAAAAACAACGTATGAGTATAGGAATTTAGGTTACATACATATAAGGATTTAACTAACTGTAGACATTATTTCTTTTCCGTATCAAAATGTCTAATGTATATTGTAACCACATTATTTATTTTTAACACCACTTCCATACCATACTTACTCTTTTAAAGATTGATATGCTATTAGATATGAAGATTATTTTAATTATTTAATTAATGCCTTCAAGAACCACTTAATATTTTATTTTAATTTTTTTGACAAGGTAGATAAATACTGTTTATCCTTACTTTTATTTCTGCACTTAAGGCGCAAACTCCTGATTTAACAACCCTTTGCGTTACCAGATTTATACATCAAATTATTTAGTAGTAAAACAATATTTAATTTTCGTTTTAAAATTCATTTTGTACAGTGCCTCACATAAATTAGAAAATTTTTTTTTAAATAAAAAATTAGTTATTTTTTTAGTTATTTTATTTAGGTAAATAAAAGAAAATAATGCACAAAATGGGACAAAATGTTGAATCGTTTCCGATATATTAAAAGAAAACAAAAAATAACACGCGAGGTCGTTACATCACACAACTATTAAAATTTTTATATTTGAGGATACTCAAAAGACCAAAATAGGCCAAAAAAAAATTATGTTTTTTATATTAATTGTTATTAAGTACCACTATAGATCATTTCAAACGATAATACTCATTATTAGGATCAAAAATTTACTTATCGCTTGAATACAAATTATTGTTTGATTATGGAAAAATACTTATGTATCTTATTTTTGGAAATACCAATGAAATTTCAAATTTAAAAAAATAAAAACAATAAAACATTTTTCCAAGTGGTGGGCATTGGGTAATTATTTTGTTAAAAATTAAAAATTATTAAAGCCATTTTAATGAATTTCAAACCGAATGAATTATATTTAAAATGATATATGAGTGATTTCATATCAAAACGGACAAACAGCAGACATTCACTACAAATACAACGTATTGGAAATTCTGCTCAGAGCACAAACTTTGTGAATACGACTCCTTCCGTTTCAAAAATATGAAGTTTTAAAAATTAAAATCGGTTGGATTTATTTTTAAAAGTAATCACACTTTATTGTTCTTAGTGGCTTATTTTCTTTGGCTAGTAGGTATTGATATGTGGTAAGGTATGCCCGAGTCTTAATCTGGAAAAAAGTTTTGCTTCACAGCGAGTCACAGCTGAAGGATATGTTGTAGGGACAAAAATAGATAACAAACAATGAATTTTCAGCGGTTTTAAATATCACTTTCCTGCGAAACATCTTGAAATTAATATATAATGGGTCGAAAAAGGGGAAATAGCGACTAAGGGTAACACTGATTCTAAATGCAATGAAACAAAATTGATCATGAATATAACAAAATCCTTATCCAACATATATCAAATTCGGGAAGGTGACGTTATTTCGATTCTGTTCCACTTTGCATTGTATTGTCATTGGAAGAAAGTACTCAGTGGTGAAAAAGAGCAGCAGAGGTTCTTTTTTAACCCATAGGTGCTATAAGAGGGAATGTCCTTTTTTATACTTCCTGGTTGCTTATTTTTTTATACTACAATTATGTTTATAAATTTTTTAACAAAAATTCCGCTTTAGCCTTATTAAACATAAAAGCGCTTTAAAATTTGTAAAATTTTAATTTTCTTAGAAATAATTGACCCGTTTCCCACTAAAAATTAATTTTTCACTTATTTAGATGAAATTATTAAGATTATATAAAATTTACGTTTTGTATGGGGACCCGAAGTGAGCTATGGTTTACACTTTTGTTTATTATTGCAATGGGATAATATTACAGGATTTCGTTCTCCTTCCGGCAGATGTTTTGCCGGGATAATTGGCCCTCCCACAAGGATACTGAATTACCCTAACCATGGTAACTTGTATGATTTTTTTTTGTTACCCCTAATGCTACCCTATCCCATCCTACACTACTTGTTCCAATCACTTACCTTACTTATTTGTTTACCACATATTTAATAA
>MINK01173531.1:3642-17638 GCA_001735545.1 Phormia regina
CCAAAATATCAACACCCCATGAATTTAAATTTAATCGTTAAAATAACTGCATTTATTTAGCAACAAAAAATTTTTTATTGTTTACTCATGAAGAGTTTAATGAGTTTTTCGATAATTTCGAATAATAAAATTCAAAATTAAGTCATTGGATTTTATAAAAATGTGGTCTGTATTTTTATTGGCAGCAAATTTATTATTATGATTAGAAAGAAAAAATTAAATTTTTGACTCTTTTAAGTTTTTTATATTAAAAAAAATAAGCAATTTCATTAAATTAATTTTTTTTCAGAAACAGCTTAAATATCTCATAAATCTTGACCGTTTAAAAAGTTATGTAAGAAGTTTTGAAATATTTCTAATGAATTTTTTAATATATCTTTTTAATAAAACAGACAAGAAGTTTTCGAGATATGCTTTATATCATATGCCACCCCTTTAATTTTAAATAAATTGCTACTTAGGCGAGATTAAAAACTCATTCAAACGAGAGAAAAAGATGTAGTCGGTCAAGCCGACCATATGATACCTACACATTGTGGTAATTATAATTAGACTTCAAGCCAATGTCGGACTGAATATTCATATTAAGTGTAAAATAAAAATAATAGAATTACAGGATATTGAGCGTCGAATGCTATCTTTTTATATGAAATTTATTCACTTTTGGGAGATTCGAAGATGGCGTTATATGGGAGTCTATGGTAAATTATGATCGCTTTGTAAAATTTTATAGTATTATTTATGTTTATATAAACATTATTTTTATGCGGCATATTAACTTGATACTAATATTTTTCATGGGATTTATGGTGAATAAAGTGATTTTCTGACAAAGGGGTTTATACGGGAACGCTATGATCAATTATGAAGCGATGCATTCTGAATCGGCACCAGATTTCGAGCTTATATAGAAACTTATATGTTCCAAATTTCATTAAAATATCTGCTGTTTATTTAAGGTATTTATGATCGTTAAACCCTTTTCCGGGAGAACATTTGTATGGGGGCTAGGTGATAATGGACCAATTTCAATAGGCTTCGTCCCGGAACTGTTAGAAGCCAGTGTGGCAAATTTCATTAATTTTTGTTCAAAATTGCGACTTGTAGTTTAATTACATGATTTACATGGACGGACAGACGGACATCGTTAAATAGACTCAGAAAGTGATTCTAAGCTGATTGATAAAATTAACGTGGCTCTTAGACCAATATTTTTGGGTGTTACAAACATCAGCACAAACCTATGGTGGTGTAGGGTATAAAAAGTTGATAAGAGGCTTATGAATCAAAATTTATTGAGAAACCCCGTGACAAATCAAAAAGTGAGGTTATAACATAAAATCACGAATTATTTCAAAATGGATTTAAACTCAAAATTCATTCACCCTTAATTGGATATTTTCTATAGAACAAAATCGTAGTCGTTTTTAGCTTTTTCAAAATTACAAAAAAACAATTTAAAATCGCATGGATTATTTTTCCTGATATTTTTAAACGAATTGAAAATAAAAACAGTAAAAGAATATTATCTTGAAAAGTTTTATTATAAATTTTATTTCTTTTTTTTATTATTATTATTGTTATTATTATTATTCAGTTTAATACCATAAATATATCGTTTATTAGGGAGTATATTTTTTTTTCGTTTTATTAATATGTATATATATAATTATTAAATATTAAACTCACAACATACATACAAATTTTATTTTTAATTTTTTGCTTTTAGTACATTCGAGACAACAAATATTATTTGAAACATCAGTTTTTGAATATATATTTTTTTAATTATTATTTTTTTGTTTAATAATCATTAATAGCCACACGTTGAATATAAACAAACGAACATAATTTTTTTCTTAATGATTATATAAATTTATTTTTTATTTTTTTATTTTTCTTGAATTTATATATAATATTTTTTTAATTATATTGTAATTGAACAAAGCAATTTTTTTCAATTGATTTTTTTTTTATTTTTTTTTTTTTTTTATTAAATTTTTAATTTTATATCTTTTTTATAATTTTAATATATAGAGTTTTTTAATGTATAATAATTTTTTATGAGTTTATGTATATTTTATTTTTATTATTTTTTTTAATTTTTTCTTAAATTTTTATTTTTTATAATTTTTCTTTTTAATGTAAATATTATTTTGTTTTTACTTATTTAGCATAAATAATTATGTCTTAAATTTCTATAATTCCTTAATATTAAATTGTGTTTTTTTTTAATATTTTTCAAATACTTAACATTTTTTTATAATATAATATATAATTTTTAATTTTCAAAGAAAAGAATTGCTTTTTTAATTTCATTTTTATATGTCTTAATAAGTGTATTTTTATTTGGGTTATTTTGTTTTTATATTCTTTGGGGGAAAATAAATTTTTGTCTTTAGATTTTTATGTTATACTCCATTTTTAAGGTTATTTATTAGTTTTTTATTTTATTTTTCCAAAATAAACGGCTACAAAAATATGCAAAAAATAGTTTTAAATAAAATGTTTTCTTCTATGATAGAACAACATTTTAAGAAAAGACTTTATCATATAAATGATTATGACAAACAAATTTTATATTACGGAACCATGTGGAGTATTATTGTAACCATAAAATGGTTATGTTTGTCATATAAATGTTTATATTAAAAATAATATTATTGTGGTTAAAAATCTGTAACCACAATCACATGTAACTGCAACCAAAAGCATTGGGTTTTAAAAGAACAAAAACGTATTACTCAAAATAATGTTAGTATTAATTTTTTTACAAAAAATGCAGACATTTTCAAAAAAATCATACCATATTCTTACATTTTAGGATGCCTCGATGGCCTGGTGGGTAGCGAACTAAGTTGTTAGCCTGGGTGTAGTAGGTTCGATTTCCACCACAGACTCTGGTCTGTTTCACGATAACGAGCAATACTTTTCGTTACTCCACACGGTTAGAATTAGAATATAATATTGCAATTATATTCTAATTATTCAATAAATTAATACATTTTAAGGTTATATTTTCTGATTACAAAATCATCTTTTTAATCACATAAAATAATATTTTGTAAAGCATTTTTTTTTACTTTTCAAAAATCATTAAAAATAAAAAGGAATGTGTTGTGGGATATTTAAGAACTACAAAATTTTATTTAAAAATTTAGCTGACCCTGTAGAATAATTGTTATTGAGCTAGTCTATCAGTCGGGGACTGGGGTAGCGATTCCCTTGAAAGACTTTTGAAGGTTAAAAGTGAAAGCAGATTCTTGTTAGCACGTCAAATTTTAATTAGTCCACTCATTTTTTAAAAGAGAATTCTGTGGCACGGAGTTTTTTAGTCAATTCGGATACATGGTATTCATAAGTTCTAAGCCTCTAATCCAACAGTTCTTAAATGGGGGTCTGCAAACCACAAGGGGTCCGTAAGGATATTTCTGTGTGGTCGCGAAAATATATTAAGAAATGTTCTTGAACGCATGTAAAAAAAGTTATTTAAAAAAAGGAATACTTTTTTTTAACCAAAAAAGCAGTAACAACCAAATATCGGAAAACTGATTCAAATGCATCATTGTGATCTTTATGTAGTGTACTTTTTTAAAGTCATATAAAAAATTTTCGATTAAATGAGTTAAAGTGAAGTTAATTTTTTTTTTTTAATTTTGGTGATTTGGTTTATGGTGAAAATTACAAAATAATTTTTATTTCCGCTCGAAAAATGAAAATAAAAAAAATACTGTTGTTATTTAACTTTAAAAAAGTCATAACGGTTTCAGTCCCTGATCTATGCACATAATCTTCAAATCTTTCTCCAAAATGAGTTCCTTTAAGTATTAACTATCATTAGCTGCAAAAATATATAAAGCTAAACTTTTTTTATGTAGCCTTAACTAATTTTAATTATAAAATAATATCAAGTGGAATAAGATTATTAAAATTTGCTGCCAAAGTGCGACTTTTATTTCGCAAAGAAGTTTGTGGGCTTTAAAAAGAAATTAAAATTGATTTTGACCCAACAGAATTAAAAGTATTTCCGTAAAATCAACATACATTTTCATGTTGAATTATTATTTTTAAATCTTTTATTCATCAAAACAAAGAATCGATTTTTTGTGGACGCAGAGAATGATATTAGATATACTTTAGTCGAAAAACGCTTTCAAATTAAAGATCTGATGGAACAGAAACAATATCGCAAATTTTGATATTATTTTTAAATTATTTTATTTTTACATAACAGGTTATCTAATATTAAAAATTTTAGTGGGTCGTGATTACATTGTATTACGAAAAGGAATAGCGAAGCAAGATCTTGTAAGAACCCCTGCTCTAATCTAATCCGTTTTTCGCGATAAAAAGCAATTTGTAAAATTAAGTAGTTTGCACCATATATAGTAGCATAACTCGAAAACTACATGTCTGAATTTTATTAAAATTCTTATTAATTCATTTCCGACCTCTGATGCATTTCCGCATCAATAACTTTTACTTCGCCTATTTAACTAATTATTCCGTCAATATCAATGTTTGTTATATTTATTATTAGATTAATATGTTGGCTTAAAGATAAGAGAAAAAAATCTAATTTTTTATACATAGGCTGTTAAAAATCCGGTGCTAAAAACATATGGATCGCCTAAAAAGTTAGTGTTGCAAAAACAAATCAATAGCCATTTCGGCGATATCTTTAAATTTGCTTTCCGAAAAAACTGCTTTTATGCTATGGGTGTATTCTAAAGGTAATAAGCTTTACATTTGACCTTAAAATTTTTCAAAATGTTTTTTATGGTTCAGGATCCAAAAATGGTATGATTTCCAGGCCCTGTATTTCGAAACTTAAAATATCTAGGTGTTCAAATCTTCTTAATTTGTTATCACAAAACCAAACTTTGTGTCAACTGAATCGGGTAGTGGTAGGAAATGGGTTAAAATTATCCTCTTATACTACTTTTTAATATGCATAACCATTAGGGAGATATTAAGCGCTTTTCCTGGAAAATAATTTAAATTTTATTCAAATTGTTTTTTTTTTTTTCAAAAATCATCAAAATTCGAAAGTGTCAAACATTAAAATTTGTATTAATGTATTAATTAATAATAAATCTGTTTCCAATAAAACAAAACCCATTTGATTAAAATCAATTTATTTGAATTTATTCTTAAATTAGTAAAAATACTAATTTTTTATGTAACTATAAAAAATTAAAAAAAAAAATTGTTTGCAATTTTTTAAATTCATCTATGTAAGTCGGCGTTCACACACAGCAAATTTTTCTTGCTGCAATTTTGACTTTGTAGACGAGAGAGGTAAAGAGAATGTAAAAGTTTAGCATTCTCTTCTTCTCTCTCTCTTTCCTATAAACTCAGTATTGCGGCAAGAAAAATTGCTGTGTGTGAACCCGGGCTAACTTGTAAATGAGTATTTTGATGAAATGAGTATCTGGTGAATAAAATCAAAACTTATGCATTGATTTTAATGAATGGGTCTTATTTTGTTGGCAACAAATTTATCATTATGATTAAAGAACAAAAATTTGAATTTTTGACATTTTCGAATTTTTTAGGATTTCTTGAAAAAACATGTTTTTTAAATTTTGTATAAATTTTTTTTCAGTTGACCGTATTAAAAAGAAATATAAAAAGGACTTGAAGATAATTTTAATTAGAATTTTTTGAATATTTTTTTGAAAAAAACCAGACAAGTAGTTTTGGAGTTATGCTTCGTTATGTGAATTATTTATTTGCAAGTTATTTATTCGCGCTTATAAACATAATATGTGTTATCTATGAAATGTATTTATTATCTTATTATCGACATTGTGGTTGAGATATAATTTTCATTTGGAATTTTAGCTTAATCTTAATAGTACTCAAATATATACGTTTTTGTTCTTCCACTTCGTCCGGCACAAAAAAAAAATTTAAATTTCTCGTAAATCCTGGTACGAGAAAACCTGGCTTCCAATTTCTAATTAAAATTTACATTATTCATAAAGCGATTAATTGATTCATCGGTAATGTACAGTTTAATCACAAATTTTATACTTTGGATTTAAAGGACAATTTATATGACAACTCTTTTTTAATAAATATAAATATTTTATTTTTCAATTTGGAATATTGCAGCCGTTTATTTTTTTAATATTTTATTTATTTTTATGTCCGGGTTCACACTTAACAATTTTTCTTGCCGCAATACTGAGTTTATAGGAGAGAGTACTAAACTTTTAAATTCTCTTTACCTCTCTCTGGTCTACAAAGTCAGAATTGTGGCAAGAAAAATTGCTGTGTGTGAACACCGACTATGTGAATTACTATTAAATTTATTATTGTTTACGTTTTTCTGAATTAATATTAATACTATATTTATTTCTTCTTTATTTGTCTTGGTGTGTTTTGAATATGTATGTATATGTTTTTTTTTTTTATTTGTTAATTAAATTTTTCTTTCTTATTATTTTAGTTGCTATTATCCAGTTAAATATTGCATTTGTTTTTTTTTTTTTTTTTCAAAGATAATTGACTAGTATAGGGGTTTTTATATTAAAAATAGTTTAAAATCTTTTACAAACTAAAGAAAAATAAAACAAACTATAATCTAAACAATAATATACATAATTAAGAAAATAATTAATTAAACTAGCAACTAAAATTAGTAATTAATATAAAATATAAAACTAATTAATTAGTTAGTTATTTATTAATAATACTTGAACTATTAAATAATAAAGCCAAATGCTCGTTTTATTTTTAACTTTTAAAAAATTTATTTTAACTAACTTTAATAATAAAAGTAATACTTTTGGTCCTCATTGTTAAAAATTACCAAGGGTTAGGGGGGGAAGGATAAAGAAAATTTAAAATAAATAAACTACTTTTAAAGTTTTTTTTCTTTTTTTTTACCAAAAAAAAAAATATACACTACTTAGGAAGACTAAACAATTAAAGTCTGTATTTTTTTTTTTTTCTTTCTAAATTTATAACTAATTTTATATTTTAATGAAATTTTTATATAAATATTTTTAAAAAATAAAACCAAAATTTGTTTATATTAACATCGTTGTTTGCTATAAGTCTTTTAAGTTTTTTTTTTTTTGTTTTTTTGTATAAATTTTCTATAAAATACTTGTTGCTAATTGTATTTTCTTTTTACAAAAAATCTTTAAAAAAAGAAAGGGATTTTTTATTTTTTAAGAAAATCAAAAATGTTGTATATATTTCTTACAAAAAAGTCTATTTTGATATAAATTGTTTTATTTGACACAACTCTGGTTTTTTTATTTGTTAAATTTAGATTTTAAAAAATTTATTTTTCATCATAAAATTTTGCGTTATAATACGATATGAATAGGTTTTGTTTTACGCTCATAAGGATTTTAATTTAGATTTAGATTTTAGAGATATAAGTTTGTACTTATAGTATTTTTACTTTTATTTATTTATTATTATTTTTTTTTTAATTAATTAACTTATTATTTTACTTAATATATTTAATATTAATAAATACTGTTTTTTTTAGTGTATAATTATCACTGTTTTGTTTTTGCGAAAAAAAATTTAGTTTCAAGTTATTTTTTTTTTCCTTTTTTAAAAAATACTTTGATTTTAGTTTATTTTTTTTTTCATAGTTTAAAAATTTGAAACACTTTTTGTTGTTAATTATTTTTTATATATTTATTTATAAAGTTTATTTGCTTTAGGTTTCTTATTGTCATACAATTCTAGAAGAAAAAAAAAAAAATGTTTTTTTTATTGCTTTCAAAATCTAAACTACAAAATTCTTTTCAAAGCCTCTTAATATCCTTAAACTAATCATTGCTCTTTGCTGATCTCTATTTGTAGTCTAGACCTTATTTTTTTCATTTAATAATACATAAAATATTTTATTATTTATTTATAAGTGTAGTTTTTCATAATATTTAAGGCTAAAGCCTATTAATTTGTTTAAGATGTGTGATGAATGAGTGTAATAATGCACTATTAACTAATAAGAGCACATAATTATATTTATATTGTTATTATCAAATATTGTTTTTTTTTTAATGATCATTTGGGGTTCACCTTAGATCTTCCTTTTAATAATACTGTTAATAATTTATTATCTTCCAAAAAAAAGTTGTAAAATGACTGCGTTTATAAGAGAGATATATATAACATTTTTAAATAAATAAATTACAAATTTTAAACATTTTTCATCCTTGAAGTACTTCACGCAAAAGTTTGGCGTACTGATTTGGTTCCGTTCCATAAAAATGCATGTATTTTACTGCAGCTGTCAGTCGCAGTTGAAGCGAAAGTACTCTATGTAGTTGAGCCTTAAGCCATGTTTACTTATTTCTTAGCCCATGCTCGGGTTCACACGCAGCAATTTTTCTTGCCGCAATTCTAAGTTTATAGGAATGAGAGAGAGGGGAAGATAATACTAAACTTTTACATTCTCTTTACCTCTCTCCGGTCTATAAAGTCGGAATTTCAGCAAGAAAAATTGCTGTGTGTGAATCCTGACAATGTTCATATTTATCAAATATTTGACAAAATTTGCGTGACAATTAGTTTTTCAAAAAAAAATTGTTATAAGTTGTTTGATCTTCCAAATGTTTCGTAAGAGAAATCAACGTCAAACAAGTTTCAATAAAATATTAGTTATCATTAATGATAAATGAAAAAATATTTTGCTTTTAAAATGGAGCTGTTAGAAAATGTTTTATATAGTAGTTACGTAATTTTCTTTAAATATTTGATTAGTCTGAACATAGCTTTAGAATTTATTTGTATTTAAAAACACGTAGGTCAAATATTTGGTCACTTTTTCATAATTAATTATGGCTTAGACTTTGCGAAATCTTATTTGACGCTGGTTTTGTTTGCAAAACCGTTGCAAACTCAACTGCAAAAAAATTTAACAAATATTTGACAAATGTGAATTTAGTTTAAGTTCTGTTCACACAAGTAAAATAAATTTCATGTTTACAAGTAATTTTTCAACTCCAGGAAAAACTTAATGGAATTTTCTTATCAATGTTCTTATTAAAACTGAAAAAAAAATTGAATTTTAAACACGATGTTAAGAAAATTCGAATTTTCAATTTCAAATATACATTAAGAGTGGTTGCTTTTTAAAAAGGATAAAATGGCGGCTAAAAATATTGAAAACTGGTAAAATTATAATTTTTGCATATTTTAACCTTAACGGCATTTTGGCAATTTTTAGTGCATATTTTGTTATTTTAATGACATTTTGAGAATAATTTCTAATTTCTTGAAATATTTTTCAAATTTAATTTTATAAAAAAATTATAAAAACATAGAAAAATATAAAATAAAAATAATAATAAATTTTAAACATTAATGGATACCACTTTATTATTGTGAAGCATATCTTGTAGGCGACAAGATATTTTTTAATGAAAACAAAATCGCTGATATAAAGATCAAAGCTGAATATCTCAAAAACGCTATTTTTAAGTTCTTAAGTAGAATTTTTGTCGTTTTTAAAACGCCACAAAATGTAAATTACTTTGCCATTCTACTCTTGAGTACATATTTATGTAATGTAATAAATGTAAAGGCTCCGTAAATTGAAATAGAAGTGGATTAACGTAAATGTAGCCAGTACTTTGTTGTTGTTTTGTAAGCATAAACATTACTGATGTCAATTATACATATTTCCAGTAATACTCAATTTATTTGAAAATCGCTAGATTTATTGGTTTGTATCTTAATGATTTGTATACAAAACGAAATTTATGATTTTATGACAAAAAATTTTAATTTTAATTTATTGATTCAACTATACACTTTAGTCAAAATAAGTTGTGCAATTGATAAACTTGTTCTTACAGCTGTCACGTAAAAACGTAGAGCGACCTAATTTGTTTAGATTATTACGTTACATTTACGTTCTTGAGTACAATAAACACATTTAACTCTCACAAGCAGAACGTGTCAGCTGATTCACTACATTTACATTTACGAATGAGTAGTGGAATCCTTACTTTACCATTCTACTATTGAGTACATATTTATGTGAAAGTGAATAATAATGACCTCCATTACCAAGAAACTGCTTTAATAAGTAAAGAATGTGCACGAAAAATCCATTGAAAACATGAATTAATAAAAATTTCTCCTATTGTTTTTTAAGGAAATATTTAATATTTTCCAGAATTTTTCTAAATAAATTTTATTTTTTAAGTTTCGGTAATTTTTGTGCTCAAATAAGTCGGTTTCATTATATCCTATAAATTATTGTTAACATAATATCGCACAATTTCACGGAATTTCACGGATTAGCATCTTTCAGTATACATTTATTTTTTGACATTTTCTTTGTTTTGTTTATTTTGTTGTTGTAATGAAAAGAAACGAGAACAGGCCAGAAAACCGCGGATACTCTATATTCTCTTAGGAAAGAGAGAAATATTTTCCACAGGCACTCACTCATTCACGTATAATTCTGTGTTAATTGATTCATTTTTTAAAAGTTAAGTGCTTTCTCCCACTTATGCATTTGGTACCTTAAATCAAAAACTTTTTTACAAATTTTAATTTCTTTGATACACTAAATTTTCGGCAATAATCCCTCTAGCATCTGCGACATAGAAAGTTTAAAAACTTCAGCCTGTACGGATGATTCATCGTCTATTATACCCCTTCAGGAAATTTGCAATTGGTTCAATAGTACTTTTCCTTAGTACCAATTGTCATAAATGGGCACCAAAGTTGCACTTAAGTACCAATTGGCAACAGCACAAAAATTCATTTGAACTTAGCTTCCTTATTAAATGGGCAATTAGCAACTCGCGCGCAATAACTATCTGTGGCTATCAACGTACGAGACTGTAAAATAGGAGATAAAAGTAACCTGGATACGATTCGGGGTGCAGCCATCGACATTAGGGCCTGTCCCACGATGTCGAACGAAAAATTCGATCGACAAAATGTATGGGAAACAATAACAAACTTTTTGTTTTTTTCCATAAAAATTGTCGAAACGAATTTTTCGTTCAACATCGTGGGGCAGATATTATTATATTTATTAATACTCTATATGTCCCCTTGGGTTAGTTCAGTGACGTATCCCTCCTAGGCCAATTTCATGTTTAAGCGACAGGTCTAGCTCATTCAAAGTGTTAGAACTAGAACCCCGTTCCCCATATCTTTGGACCAATCCCGTAACATATTTTGTGTTCATTTCCATCTAGAGAACTAAACATAATTATAAACGCCTGAAGTACGTTCACGTTATTGTTTTCTTCAAAATTCTTGCTTGAGTTTCTAATAGGAATTTAATTTTACTTCATTTGTGACACTACTGCCTTCCTAGCAATATATATAAGATATAAGATTTCATGAAAATCCGAATTACGTCCAATGAAGCCGCACTGGGCTTGGCTCACTTGGGTCCAGATCCCGTCGCAACAATGGCCTAATATTCTTGATTGCTGCTGGTCTCACGAACCACCTTGTAGTCACAACTAAGGAGTTGTGACCGAAATGGATCGACCCTACAGAGACATGATTTCTCTATTATTCTTTGAAAGCCAAAAAGTCGAGGAATCGACTGGGCTCCAAAGATTGGCCAATGACAGAAAAGATGCACTGTAACTTTCTCTTCCCTTCGTCATTGCAGCTGCAGAAGTAGTCATAGTAATAACATTGATAGAGTTTCTTAAATGATTTCTTGACAGATTTACCCATTAGGAAGAAAAGTTCTGTTTAGAATTTTAAAAATATCGATTTTTGAGATATAATGATTTGATTTTAATATGTTTGGCTTTGACCTTTGATCTTTTGACATAAAAAAAACTTTTTATGAATATCGTTAAATGCGTTAACACCTGTTTTTTATATAAAATGTTTAACGTTGCACAGTGTTTCATTCAAAAAATATAATAAATGGAAATAAATCTGGAACTAAGAGGTGTAATGTTTTGCTCATTAATTTTGATTATTTTGATTATACATGAATGTATAGAATATTATGTTTTCTTTTCAAAAATATATAAAATTATTTATAATAAAAAAGCTCGTTCTACATTTTTTGCGAAAATGTGCCGACAGAAATGTAAAATTGTGCAAATAATTCAATTCTAAATTCGGAATAACATTTTTGTTAGGTAATATTTTTAAATGACATGTTGCACCTGAGTAGATTTTTTGATGCTTAATTTGTACCATTGGTCACTTTCTTGAAGTTCTCAATAGAAATCCCGAAAATCCCCAAAAAAAATTCCAAAAATGGGATTTTTTAATTTTTTGGCTATATCTGCCCAACCGATATCGGAAAGCAAAAATTTCTATTACCAAAAGCTATCAAAACATATCAAATTTTGTAAAAAATGGAATTATTTTTTAACTCCAATTAAAAAAAAAAACTGGTAAATTTTAAGAGCCCCTGGTTCATGGAGTATTAAAGATCATAAATTTGTTTCCCTGTACACGATTCCTTATAAAGTAATCTTTCAGAAAAGTATAAATACTACATATGTTATAGATGAAGTAGAATCAACTTTTTTCAAAATTAAAATTCTGCAAGATTTTATCATTTTTTTACACAATTTTGTTGTTAATACAAAAAAAATATTTCAAAAAAATCGACTGAAATTTGAATCCGCTATAGCGTAAAAACTTTACCAAGATAGGTTCAAAAATAAAAAATTTTTGTCTTTGAAGCTCAGTATCTCTCAAACTAAAAGAGATAACCAACACATGACTAGATATCGACTATCAGAATCCACTCATATAAAATTCTCAGAAATATAACGAATCTGGATCGTTTTAAAATTTTTTTAACACCCGAGGTGTCCAATTTTCGGACTTTTTGGACCTGCCCCCTTTATGTCTGTAACCTCAAAACTTAAACTTGCCTTCACCTCTACTAACACTCTCTGAAATTTCATTAAAATCGGACCAGCAGTTTAGAAGTTCCAAAATTATTTCGATTTTATTTTTTTTGCATGGGACACTGTGCTTTGTTTCATCTTGTAAAAAAGAAAAAAAGTGTTAAGCGATTTCTGACAAGAACATGTTTCTTCATTAAAAAACAAAAAAACAAAACTTTAATTACGTCAAATATTTGCCAAGTTTGACCTTTAATACGACTGAATATAGTTTTCTATTTTGATTTTCATAACGAATTTTAAAATCAATTTTACAATATTGAAAGCAAATTTTATTAAATTTTTGTGAAAAAAATACTTTCAATATTTTTAAATATAATTTCGAAAGATTAAGGGCCTTATTTTGTAAAACACTTAACCTCATTTTAAAAAATAGTTTTTGGTATTTCAAATTTTGTATGGAAATTTTTTCAAAGTGTGGTGAAGGGATTTATGAAATAAGGGGGTAAGTTTCAATATGCAAAAAGAAAAACATAATATCCCAGCAAAAAATCGATCAAGAGCTTAAAGAAAAAAAAACAGTTTCACTACTGCAAAAGTGAAACAAAGTGCACATTATCAACTTTTTTTGAAGTTCCCAAAAACTATTTCCAAAAAAGTGAAAATAAATTAAAATTTAGCAAGAAAAAAAGGTTGATAATTTCTAAGTAAATTAAACTTTTAATAATTTTAATAAGGCTGAAACGGAATTTTTTTTTAATTTTTATAAACGTATTTTTAAGAGATGTTCTTCGAAAGCAAGGAACAAGAAGTATAAAAAAAGAAAATCCTATCAATGCAGTGTTGCCGGCGTCGACAGTTCATATAACACAACCAAAGCCTTCAAATTATCCAAAATTACACATAAATGTATATTTTTTAAAAATTAATTAATTTTAATTAAAACATTTAAAAAAATTACTTATTTTGTCGGCTGATCTCTAAAATATAAATATTTCAGCAAAATAAGCACTGAAGAAGCTTTTATATTAACAATGTGTTGTAACTACAGTTTTTAACATCTGATTTTTCTATTAATGACAACTCCTTTTTGTGGCCTTTTTTATGAATTTTGTTAATTGCTTCTCATAAATTGATAAAAATGTTTAATAAAAATTTTG
>MINK01173532.1:4229-15739 GCA_001735545.1 Phormia regina
ATAGATAGATAGATAGATAGATAGATAGATAGATAGATAGATAGATAGATAGGTAGATTCATTTTTGGGTTTGTTATATATAAACACAACCCTGGTGTAAAAATTGCCCAAAAACTTGTTACACAATAAGTTGGGGTTCGTTGCGTTTATAAAGCCCAACACTGCCATAAACAATATAGATATTAAATGATTAGAAATCCTTTCGAGAAGTTTTGATTTTTAAAGTCCTTGTTTAAGCTACAGATTTTTTCATTTTTTAGTTTTTTAATGAATATTGACTTTTTTTTATCTAACTTATACTTTCTTATTGGAAATATTTTATTTTTTTAGTTATTTATTATTTGAGTGTTAGTACTTGTTTAAATAATTTTTGGGAAAATATTTTTTTTTTTTTTTTTTTTTTTTAGAACTATAACTTTTTATGAAAATTTATGCTTTTTTATTTTTAAATTTGGCATTTTTGAAAATGAGAACATATTTTTTTTATTAGTGCCTAATAATATTTTTGGTTTGTATATTTCTGAAAATTATTACTTTCAAAAATTAGCCCTTTTTTTTTTTTAAGATGCAAATTTTGATCTTTGTAATTAATTTTTGATACATTTTTACATCTATTAATTGCACGAACAAAACTGCTTCAAAATCATTGAAAAAGGTTGTGATATTTTACAAGATCACTTGAAAAAAAAGAAACAAAAAAACATAGTAGTTATTTTGTTAATAGTTTTTTCTTAACATCTTATATTATTTTGTTATTACCTTCAATATTGTTAATGTATAAAAATTATTTATATTTTCATTTATGGATATTTCTTAATGATTTTATTAGGAAAAATTCTTGTAAATTTTATTTTTTTAACGCATTAATAAGAAGAGAAATGAAAACGAATGAATAAAAAAATAAAACAATGTGTTCAAATCTCTATATAAAAAAAATAAAAAAATAAACACAAAAATATTGGCGACCTTTGTTCAAACATCTTTAAATCCCTCTTATGGTTATTTATATTTTTAAGTACTTTTACGTTAAGAGAAATAAAGCATTTTATTTTTTTCATCTATATAGAAAGAAACAAAAATTTCAATTTGTAAAGAAATGAAAATAACAAAAAATCCCTTTAGGCTGTTTTACTATAACAGCTTTACAAAAAATAAAAAATTGAAAAAAAGTCTTCAAACCAAAACCAATACGAAATGAATACTTTACAAATTTTTATGTTTTAGATGAGTGTGTGTGTGTTGATAAATATATATAAATATAAGTGTATTACCGTATGTGTGATTGTGTAAGATAACATACTTCTTTTTTCTTTTTTGCTTTGTAGCTGGAGGCTTAAATTTGTTTTTATTATTATTTTTTTCTCCTCAAAAAAAAAAAAAAAAAAAAAAAAAAATCCCCCAAAAAAAAAAAAAAAAAAAAAAAAAAAGCAAGAGAAAAGCTACTATTTTCACATAAAATGTGTGAATTGCCTTGTTTTCACCTGTCATCTTTGTATAGAGGGGGAAAAAATATTCAAAACCAAAGAAAACAAAAACACATTTTAGTTCAAAAATAAACTAAAAGAAAAACACAGCAAACACTATTAAATCTATAGACCTGTAGAAAAGGTGATTGACTAACTACAACTGACACCTGAACACTTGTTTAAGCTTAAGCAAAATAATCTACATACACACTTGCCTTTAAATAAGCACACACACATATACATATACATAAATACGCATTCAAACACATCCATATATATCCACAGTTATTTTAATAAAAAAGGTAATTCCCATTACTTGTACGAACAGAAGCAAAACTTTTGTTAATATGAACACAAAATGAATCCTTTAAGTATCCTGTTGATGTCCGTCTGTGTATCTTTCTCTCAGTGATTTTTTTTTTGTACGTTTTTAAGTATTTGACCCTTTTGTAAATATTATTGTTTTTATTATTTTATATTTAGATAAATATGTTTTCCTGTTTTCTGTGTGTATTTTTTTTTTTTGCTTTATAAATACATAAATGGACCAATGCCAATGGGGATTTGAAATACTAAAAAAATAAAATAAAATAAAAAAAACAACAACAAGAAAAATATTGATATAAACAAACATTTGTATACAAATAAAATATCAACAACAGTATTTTCTTTTATTGATTGTGTCAAACAGAGGCGTAGTTGGGATGTGTGAAAATAATCCATATTCTATTGTTCCCCTTTTGTTAGTTAAAGTGTTGTTAATGTATCAATAGAATTTGCTGAGTTTATTAATGTGTTACGTATATTGATTGACATATTGTAAGATTTTAAATGGCATGTTTATTTAAAGCGAAATAAAAATCTTTAATGGTGTAATCATGTACTGAAGTTATCATGGATTTCAAGTTAAAAAATAAAATAAATAAATTAAAAAAAAAAAAAAACGAATTAAGAGTTTCTTTTCAGTTGTAATTCAATTTTAGTTTAGCTTTAAAACAGTTTTTATTTGGTTCTAGTTCTGTTCGAGTTTAGGTTTAGTTCAGTTAAAGTTAAATTCATTTTTATTTCAGTTTTAGTTAGTTCTAGTTCAATTTTAATTAAGTCATGATTAATTCCATACTTTTGTAGGTCAATTGTAGTTCGGTTGTAGTTTAGTTGTAATTAACGTTAAGTTTAGATTTAACTCAGTTCTAGTTCATTTATATTTTAGCTACTTATTCATAATCTAGTTCTGGATTAGATTAAGTTCCACTTGAACTCAATATTGTTCAATTAAAATTTTAGTTTGGTTCTAGCTTTGTTTTAAATCAGTACCAGTATAGTTCTTGTTCAGTTTTATTTCAATATAATAATTTTATATTTTATTCAGGTTCAGTTTAGTTTTTACTCAGTTTTAGTTCAGTTCTATTTTAGCTTTTTCTTTAGATTCTAGTTCCGGTTTTTATTAGATTCCAGTTGAGTTCAATTTCACTTATACTCTTTAGCTATTTAATTTTGTTCGTTCGTTCGTATGTTTGTTTTATAATCCTTTAAAGAAGTATTGTACAATAAAAAGTAATTTTCCACTTAATGATTTCCTTCTTGAATAAACAAAATTCTAAACGTAAAATAATAATTATTTTTACATTTTAAAATCTAAATTGAAGGTTATATGAAATGGCACAAAAAGTCTTAAAATGAATAACACCTTCAAATTGTAGAATTTATAACCATTTCGTTCATTAAGTTATATATTTTAAAAACTCCCAATTAAAAAAATATTTGCTACAAATTTACCTCCCATTAAATGCGGTCACTACAGAGTTTCCCAAAGTATAACGAAATTTTCTCATTACAACTTAAAGATCCTCATTATTGCTATACAAATATTCAATATTTTAGTTGAAAGAGTTTATTTTTGATTCTCTAGGGAGATTTTGGTTGGCTTGCACAATTAAGAAATACTGGTTTGGCACTAAAGTATTTTAACTTCTCCTCTCTTATTTCTTCATCGCCTTGCAATTAGCTTAAGTTGAGTTAAAATAAAACGAAATAAATCTTAAGTAACAAAAGAAAATGTTATTTGTTTTTTAAGTATTTATTTTGTTTTTTCTCCAATACTAATTAGCTTTTCTTCTTTTTGGTTTTTTGTTAACCGAAAAGAATAATGATAGCAAGACATGAAATGAAATATAACCTTAACAAATCTCTACACGAAATCATTAAACTTAAAACAACCAACTGAGCCATCAACCATTTGAAAACAAAAATATTATGTTCTTTCTAAAAATGTTCAACCACAAAACAATAATGGTTGACAAATAAATGCACTTGAAATTACCCAAAGAAAAAAATAAAACAAAAATCTCATATTAAAAACCACAAAAGTAAAACGACAAAATAATTTCAAGTGCCAGAAAATTCATTATAAAAAGGAAATTATATAAACTTTAATATAGCCAACACACATTTATACCAAGATACGTATGGTATGTATGTATATGTATGTATGTGCATAAGGATTCGAAAACATGTAGAAAAATAAAATATAAAATATAATGTTTATGACTTAATAATAATTATAAAAAAAGTTTTTTTTTTTCTGGTGAAATTGTTGATTCTTAAAGCATGTCATGTCATGCAATAATTTGTTCAAATTATATGACATGTCAGGGAATATAAACAATTTTAAAACTAAACTAGCAAGAAAGAACAAATGAACAAAAGAATTGTAACCAAAACAAAAACAATTAAGTAATTATTTCAAAACATAAAAAACAACAAAAACTAAAAATAAAAAAAAACTTCTATAAAAAAAGAGTTATGCAGATATTTTAAAATTATAGTCAACATTGGCATGTTTGAGTCAGAGCACCATAAAAAGTATTAAAATACAATTTTATTTTTGGAAAAGTTGTTATGTTCTTTAGTTACATATTTCGTATAGTATTATGACTAGAATTCATAATTTTTAACATGATTCTGTTTTTTTTTTTAAATTGTTTATATTCGAAATTTGTTGAAAACATTTAAAACAAACAAATAATGTGAGCGAAAAAGAAAAAAATAAAACTAAATAAAAGAATAATTTAAATCCAATTTAATACAGCTGTTTAGTTTGGTTTTGCTGCTTTTTAAGTTGTTTCCTTTTTGGTAGAAACTTATTTACACATTCTTTGCTATAAACCTACAGAGATAATGCTCCTCAGTCACTCATTCTTATGAATGTTTTGTATGCAAACAATGTTTTAATAACGAAACCAACACAAACATATGTGCACGTCATGGTAGTGCATGTATTCCTTAGAAAGAAATACGAAGACAAACGGAAAAGTTCATTAAAATATGATGTGATGAAATATTTAACAATTAAAAATGTCATTTGACAAGATTACAATTAATTAGATATAAACACGCAATAATCTAGATTGAAACTTAACTGGAACTGAAGTAGAACTGAAGGAGAAATTAATTAAAATTAATCGAATAACGAAAAAAAAAGTGGATATAAAATTTTAGGAAAAACTAGATTAAAAATATTTTTTGAGTTTGCTATAATAAAATGAAAAATTATAAGAATTTTTCACATTCCAACACATATACATACATATACATATACATACATATTACATATAATACTGCCAGATATAATATAAAATTATTCTACATAATAATATAAACAATGCTCTACCATCTTGTAAATCATATATAAATACCGTTACAACATAAACGATCACAAATTAAATTATTTATTTATTTTTTTTGCTAAGAGACCTTATTGTAAAAAGAACGATCATTTGATGATAAATGTCATTTTATAAATGGCAAAAAATAAAAGTTATATCTAGTTTTTGGTGTTTGTTTTCTAATTCTCTAAATTAGAAAAATAATACATTTACGATTTTCTTCTAAATAATAAAAAGAAGATATTGCGTAAATTAATTCTATGAAGATATCTTCGAAATGTTTTTAGGGACATAAACATACAATATAAATACATAACTAACTTAAATACAAAACAAACGTTTATATGATATACAGTATGTCAAGAAAAAGTTTTTACCAAAGAGTAACAAGAGACGAAACTTTTGTGGTATATTCCAGCATTAGTGCGTTTTTTAGTTCATAATGGTTCTATAATAGCTCTTAGCCACTTTTTTCACATTCTACGAAAAATAAATTAAGGTGGATTAAATTATGTACTCTGTACTGGTGTATTCAATAGATTTTCCTAATAAATATTGCTATTTTAGCAGTCATTTCTGCTTCGAGTTATTATTTGATAATGACATCAATTTTGATTTTTTGGTCTCTCAAAAAGTCATATTTATTATTATATTTTTATTAAACGAGTTTCCAAAGCATATATGTATGTATATGTTGTGCATATCAACTATATTGAATGAAAAATATTGGTATTGACTTGTATTTAAAAATATTTTTAAAATACAAAAAGACAAATGTATATTTTTTATTTTCTAAATGTTTTTTTTTAAAGCTGTTGAAGGTTTTCATTGTAACATGACTGCATTCAATTATACTTCAACGTAATATTAACATTCCTTTAAGCTTCTCAATATAAATCATAGGGAATGATAGTCATTTTGCAACATTTGGTCACCACAAGTGTATTCATTTACCATGTAACTTTTAAACTGTATTTGTATTATTGTTTCTTGAAGAATAAACTGGAAATACCTTTTCTAGAGCCCATTATAAGAAGCGCTGGTGGATATATTTCCTTAGTTTTAGAATGATTTAATATTATATTAAGTATTTGTCCTAATAAGGAACACATTTATAAAAGACCCTTAGTACTTTTCCAGTATTGGGAATTATAATAAACTCCAAATGGGTTTATCACTTGCAGTAATTATAATATATTTTATGGTTTTGGACACATAATAATCATCTCAATGAAATCTTAATGACAATACATACATTTCAAAATTCCAAGAATTGTTTAAAATTACAAACAAAAAGGAAGGCATATGTAAAAAGATTTTCTTTAATGGGTATGTGGAACTTGTTGTACGTTTCTAATTACAATCGTCATGAATAATTTTTGGTAAAACCCATTAAAGAAATATACATAAAATAAAATATAACATTTAAAATTTGCAATATAATAAAATATTTGCGAAAATTGTAAGATAAATTTAAAATAATAAATATTTCTTCATTGTAAAAACATTATATTGACAGACTGTATATAAATAGTTTTTTTTTATTATTAGGAAGAGAACGACTACAACTTATAAGGAAAAAATACAGATAATAAAAAAAAAAAAAAAACAGTTCAGACAGACTGTAAAGCGTATGAGTGATATTCATTGAATTTCATACCGTATAACACATAAATATTTACACACATTCATCTGCACATTCACATGCACACGCATATATATAATATTTACATTCTTCCTTCCTATGAATGACATGTGGAGAATTTAATAAAATTGTGCTTAAGAAAAACTACATTTTTATAAAAGAATAAATCTAAAATAACAGTTTCTTGCAGAAACATATGAACTTTGAACTTGTAGTAGAAAACAAACCAGCGTTAGAGAAATGAAAGGCAAGAGAGAAATAGAAAAAAGAAATCCATAAATAATCTAAATTCTTTTTGCTATCAAGAAGTAGTAGTATTTATTTAAATGAAGTTTAGGCTTAAGGAATTTTTGTGAATCTTAAAGAAGTAGAAAAATATAAAGTACTTTTATTTTTTTTTTTTTTTTGTTTAACTATAACTTTAGTTATTTAACATGTATAAGTCTTAAATAAATAGTTATTAAGTTTATTTTAGACACACAAATACAAATATACTCGATATATAAATATATCTGCAAATATATTTCAATGTATATGTTTATTCAAGCATGTTTATGTTTAATTTTATATGTTAAAATAAAGCCCTTAAAGGCATAAATGTATAAATTGTAAGTCATTAATTTTATTAAATTGCTTGACTAATTATGGAATTCATAACAATTACAAACACATTTATAAACATGACATATACAACTCAACAGCTTAAAAGTATTTGACAAACACACATACATACATACACATAACTCCTATAAACACAAAAACCTGTATAAATCTATCCAAGCACATACAAACATACACAATTTATGCAAATAAAGTTTTACTTTTGCTTAACCTTTGAAATGAAAAAAGTTATGTAATGATTAAAAATAGAAAAAAAAAAAATGTATTAAAGAAATTAAAAGAAAATCAAAAAAGAAAATTTGTTTGAAAAAAGAAAATTGAAAATATATTTTTATAAAGATTATTCGATCCGATTACTAGATTCTTTTAATTTTCTATCCATTTCTTTATGGGTTAATAGCAATTCAAAGTTTCTAATTTACACAAGTGTTTAGACATTGTACATATTTGTTGCGGCAGACTAGCGGCATGAGTAAGTGAAAATCATTGATGTGAAAGTTTATATGAAACAACAACGAAAACAACATAATCTGCTACATTTAAATATGTTATTATACAAGTAGTTTAGATTATAATTAAATATAAGAGATTCCCAAAAAGATTTAACAAAAAAAAAAAAAAAAAAAAAAAAAAAAAAAAAAAAAAAAAAAAAATAAAAAATAAAATTAAAATCTATTAGAATGTACATTAATTTCTAATTCAAGTTCAATTCTAGATTATTCTACTTCAGTTCATTTATTTTAGTTTAGTTCAAATCTAATTCGGATTTTATCAACTAGTCTATAGTCTTGACTACTATTTAGTATATGGTCTTGATTATTATATGATCTATAGAGAATTTGGAGAATTTTATAATTTTTAAATATCAAACTGAAGAAATTTTGGGAATTGCTCATATGTGTGAGTGTTAAATATTATTATCTGTAGATTTTTGTAATTATGAAGCGTTATATCGAAAAATTTATATTAAATCACAAAAACACACATGTAAACACACCACCAATGCCACACCCACTTAAGTGTACAATGAACATAGAATTAAAAAGTAACTATAGTAAGAGATATAATTCTTGAATTAATATTTGTTGGTGTTTTTACCATCAAGTGTGTAATTTATGTATTAAATTTAAATATATTTTCATTTTAAAACCACATTTTAATGTTAGATTTAATATAAATATTTGAGTATCTATGTATAGGTAAATATCTAAACAAATGTAAGTTAATATGTGTTACATATGCTTTTATTATTTTAAGCCCATATGTGAAACGTTTGTTTTTATGTATGTGTATATTAAATAAGTCATATTTAGGGATTTCTTTAGAAAAAGGTGTTCATATTAAATTTACAAACACACATACACACACACACTTACACCTGTTCTTATTAAAATATAACTTTTGTTTTAAGGCTTTTTATGTGGTTGTTGTACATGTTTTTGTTAGTATGTGTATTTTTGGTTCTATTCAAGACAATAAAACAAACCCTGATGTTTATTTTTACATGTGTGGTGGTGGTAGTATTGTTACATTTAAATAACAACGATTAAGTTGACATTTGTTTGTCATTTTTTGTTTTGTTTTTTTTTTTCCTGGCATTTTTTCTTCTCCGTTACTAGTTCCTGTTTTACTTGTCTTATTTTTATTTTCTCAGTATTTCATGATTTTAAATGGTAACGAGAGCACAATGACAAGTAACTTCATTAGAATTTTTTAACATTCTCAGTCATTTTTTTTTTTATTTTGTTTTCTATCTTGAGCTCGTGCTATTGTTGCTGCTGTTTGTGTTGTCGTTTTTCATCTGCTTTGCTGTCAATAATTTTATACATTTTTTTTAGAGAAAAAAAGAAAATAAAATCATTTTATTCAACTTCTGTTGTTGCTTTTTAAATATTTTATTAAACATTTTACAAATTCATTTTTTTTTGTACGAGAAACAAGCTCGTTACAAAACGGTTGCCTCTAAAGATTTCAGGCAAAATGTTTTAACATTTAACTTTTAATAAGGTATTGTTTAACTTGTATTAAATGGAAAATTATACACTAATAAAAATTAGGAGTTAAATTGAAATTTTATTTTTATTTTCAATTATAAAAAGAATTACTTTTTAAAAGCTTAATAATTTTAATATTAAATGGTTTTTGTAATTTTTTTTTTTCAATCTTATATCCTTGGTTTCTTTTAGGGTTTTTACATTTTTTTCTAGTGTATTCTACAGGTGAATATAATGGCCATAAATTGTGGCAAAAATGGCTGTTTGTTTAAAACAAACAATTTAAATTTGTACATGAATATTTCTTTGTAATGAAAATAAATAAAACAAATTACATATTTCTTACTCAACATAAAATTTTTATTAAAAACCCAAACATACATAAAATCGGTCTACAACTTCCTACAAAAATACTTGCGAGTGTTTAAACGAGAATTTTATTTTAAACATATTCTGCTTATTAAAACAAATATTAAAAAGAACATTTCCATCACTGTCAACTAAGGGTAGAAAGCAATTCTTTGATGAAGGACTTCTTAGCAATAAATACCCATATATACACACACGCAGACATTGTTTTTTTTTTTTTATAAAAAATAGATGAAATTTTATAAATAAAAGCTTGATTATATTTTAACACATTCTTAAGATCTTTACATGAATATTCCCAAGATAATATGTTTTTTGTTCGTTTATAATTATTATTATTTCTTTTTTTTATGGTTTTTGTTGATTTAATTTTTTATTTAAAGCCTCATTTTTTCAGTTTTCTATTATTTCCTCAAAGAAATAAAGAAAAAGAGAAATAAAAAAAAAAAAAAAAACTAAAAAAAAAAAAAAAAAAAAAAAAAAAAAAAAAAAAAAAAAACTGTTAAACTCAATTTCTAAATCATAATGGTTTTAATAAATATCATAATGTCTATTAACAATATCTAATCAATTAAGCTCTTACTTGTTTTATTTTTTACTTTTAATTTCTGCATTCATTCTTTTATATTTTAAGTAATTAAAGAAGATACTTGTGCGCTGTACGAAAAGACCATTGTATTATGACACACAAAACCGAAGAGAAATAAAGATAAAAAGTGACCAGATAAAAAATTAAATTAGATATTTAGTTATATAAAGAGTGTATACAACAAAAGTGTCAATTATTAGAAGGTTGAAGTTAGTAGGAAAAAAAGTAATCATCTTTAAAATGTAAATTTGATTTGTAAATAAATGATCCTGATAAATGAAGTCATTTCTGAAGTCAATTTTATGATCAAACATTTGAGTGTTTTGAAGTATTTATCTTGGACTATTTGAAAATTTTATAATTTTGGTCACTGTAGGTAGTATATTTGAAATAATTATAGTCTCTGAAATAAAAAATTATTATTAAGCAGTTGAGATATTTTTGTTAATTAATTACAGACAGAAGTGTTGATTTGGCAAAGGACAAATATGGATCTATGCTTGCACTAAGTGTAAAATAAAATATACTTATCCAGAATATTATGTCGATGCTAAGATTCACATAAATTTATGCAGTTTTGGGTTATTTCCAAAATTGGGTCTTATATGTGAGCTATAGTCAATTATCGGGTGATCTTCACGAAATTTGGCACATGAATTTAGATTTATATAAAACTTATTTGTGTGGAAGTTCCTCGAAATATTTATATTTTTAAAGTATTTATCAGTGTTAAAACTCAATTCTGGAAGGAGATTTGTATAGGGGCTAGGTGAAATAATGGGCCGATCATGAACAAATTCAATAGACTTTGTCCTTGTGAAAAAATGTCATATGTACAAAATTCCATAACATTATCTTGAAAATAGCGACCTGCACTATGTGTACAAGCTTAACATTTATATTATAACCAACCAACTAATCAGACGGACGGACAAGGTTAAATCAACTCAGAAAGTATCATTTAAAATTTGCTCAAACACATAATACCGCAACCACTTATGGTGGTGTAGGGTATAAGCAATTTCGTAATGAATGTCGATTTCTATTTTTTTTTTTTTGAATCAATGGATAAAATGAAACATATTTGTCTTGAATAATTAACGATTTGAATGAATGAAATATATTTTGTTTTATTTGCAAAAAAAAAAAAAAAAAAAAAAA
>MINK01173533.1:0-16562 GCA_001735545.1 Phormia regina
TTGTAATATATGATTCCAGGTTACAATAAGTATATTTGTACGTTATCATTAGTATGATTCCGTTTAATTATTTATTAGTAAATTTCATAACCTTACTTATGATTTTTAGTAAAGTTTATAACTTTTTCTTAAAAATTGCTTTCAATTCCACCAAGTTTTTTATAATTAATGATCTTATGTTATCATATATTTAAACTAATTTTATCATTGATATAATCCCAAGTTATCATATTTATAATCTCATTTTATCATATAAGTATATAATTCCATTTTATGATATATATTAACAAACTTCCTCATATATATAATCCCATGTTATCATAAATATAATTCATATATAATTCATATTATCATATATAATTCATATTTATATTTGTTTGTACCACGATACTGTACAAAAACAACACTTATCAATTTATATATTTCATATATGAAGAGAATTAATATACTAAGAAATTACTGGACTGATGTAAAATTAACTGAGTGGTTGTAGTATTAACATATTAATTGAAGAATTAACTAAATGTTTGGATTTTTCATAAATATGATTATAAAAATATTTATAATTCAGTCCACCATGTTAAAATTTTGATTGTAGGTAATCATTAGATGATTCAACAGAATTATAAACTTCCCTATTATAAACACGGTATTATTGAAAACAATGACAAACATGCTGCAACCATGTTTTTTTTCTACGTGTAATTACTCAATATAATACAATTTAATCATTTAATATTTTTACCAAAATATAATCTACAAAACATATGTATTATAAATTTGAGTGAGTCCATGTCTGAACGGACAGCAATTGGATTTGAAATCTCCAATTTCAATGAGATTCATAATAAGCATTTCCAATTAGAAGTGAAAAAATGTTAAAAACTTATAAATGAATACCTACTTCTAATAACTTCTTAGTTATACACGATACATCTTTAGTTGTTGCTGCATATTATAAATAAAACTATTGCCTTCATAACGATGTATACACATTTTTTTACATCAAAAGTTCAACGGTCAAAGTTGGAGATAAAAAAGTTATAACTATTGTATCTCTAAAGCCACCATTTTTAAAATTCTTAATAAATTATATATTGTTGACATAATTTTTCCCCATATGGATATAAAATATAACTTGTAGCTTTATAAAGATTAAGAGTTATGAACAAAAATAAAATCCAATTATTTATAACTCCTAAGCTATAGAAAATAAAAAAATTTATTTTAGTGCAGTTTTAAAAACAAGGACATTTACCTTAAAAATGATATATTGTGAGATACTATAGATCGAATGTTCATAGGTCAAATTAAGACTTACAAGAAATTAATCATTATATCTCCGAAAACGATATTTATAAAATGCAGAAAAAATTCAATTATATTAATATAACTGTGCTTGTGAAAACTTTCATGTTAGACACTCATTTAGTGCAGAAGTTATGTAACAAAATATGAACTGAAGTCAAATTTTGTACATAAAATTTTATTTTTGTAATATGTGCTAATAATATATTATCAATTTTAACCCTTGAACTTCGAAATATATAAATTTTTTACTTGTCCTTATAGAGTCAAAGTGTTTTTCTATTAAATTAAATAAAAATTTTTAAATTTAAATTAAATAAATTTAAATGAGCCATAAAATGTTATTACTTTTGGAAAAAATTCAACCGCTTTAGGGTCAAATTTAATGTACAAGTTCATTAAAACAATGATCGTTTTTATAATACATATGTACCCTTTTAGTTCAGTGTGGTGCTGATTGTAAAATTTATTAGAAACTCTGCAAAATGAAATTCATTTTAAACTTTTTTTTTTACTTATAAAAGAATGAAAATAAATAAAAATAGGCTGTATAATCAAAACTATTCATAAGAATACACTTGATGAAATGCTAGAAAAAAATAGTTTATAAAACTTTGGTTTTTACATATTTTTCTACAAATCAAAATCATTAAACAAAATGTGTGTAGGTTTATATGGATGTGCTAATAATAAAGTTTTGTATAAATTATTAAAAAGTAAAAAACTTGTGAGCTCTCCCTTACTCGTGCTTGTAGGACCTTCAATATAAATATCCTTTCAATGACCTTAATACTATATGCTTTAATTAATAGTTATAACTTGTAATAATTTATGACTAAAAGTATTTAGTTATAAATTTTTAGGTATTGCTCTTTTAAATTGTTTAAAAACAAAATTCAACAAATATGTATAAATTTCAAATAATTTTTATTTCTCTGATCAGAGGCTTACAGGGGGAAAAAGAGACATATAGCTAATTTGCTGTATTTAAAATCAATATTATATAAACTGTCAAATGTTCATAACACTGATACCTTTATATTTGCCTTTAATCTATTTGATATCCCTTTAATATGTATTATACGTCTATTACTTAGAAGAAAAATAATATTTATAGGAACAAAATATAAACCTCAAAGGAAAAATACTGCAAAGTATACAAGGCTATGAATTTTAAAAGGTATCTTAAGGTTCTTGAAAAGTTATTTTTATACAAATACATTAAAAAAATTCTGCCAAACTGATGAAGTAAAAGTAAGTGAGAAGAGATTTATATCTCATGTTTACAAAAGATAAAAAAACTGATTTAAATGCGAGTACTTACGTTTAAATTTACTTTTTCGAACATACACCGATTAATATTCAACTATTATACATATGTATATACTACAATCTAAATACTTTTATAAGAACACTATTTATAACATTGCACTGTGGGAAATTCTAAAAAAAAAAATGTTGTTTCCATAGTTATTACGTATGCTATCTTACTTGGAATAATATAATATGTCACTTTAGAATGAGATTTAAAGAAGATATAATATTTTTCAAAGTTTTCATTCAAAACTATGGATATAGCAATAGGATCACAAAAAATACGAAAGAAAAGAAATATTTCTAATTACACTATGGTTACAACCTCGTGGAACTGTCAAATTGTTTTTGCATTTCTATTATATTTTTCGAGTATTTGTACATTTCCTCTACTTCATTTTCTCTTCATAGTATTTTGACATTATATGCATTAGTTTTACAGTGACAAAATACAAGCAATTGTAGTTTTTGTAGATGTGCGAGCACTTTTCAATTATGCTATGATTACGAGGGTTTATTTACATATACACATATGCAAAACGTATCAGCTGATTTGCTACGTTTACATTTGTGGTAACGGAGACTTAATCCTTCATTTATTTCCATATATAAGAAATACTCAGCAAAAACTTTGCTTGCCATGTAATAAGTTAGGAATGGCTCTTCCCTACATACATATTAGATGAATATCTCATTATCTTATCACTGTGATGTAATTAGAAGCAACAATTTTCTCTATATTATTACTGGTAGGAATTTCAGAAAGTTATTGCTTAAATGTTTTTATAAGAACTAATTACTTTGAAGCTATTCAAAAACTAATTAATATCAAAGTATTGCAGAGGTCATTATTAGCAAAACGAATAGTAACTAGTTACATAATCAGTTACAAACAAATTCTGAAACATGGGAAAATAGACAGGTGATATCTTTTTTGAATTTATTTATCGAAAACATATCTTTAAATTAAATAGTACAAACTAAAACTATATTGTCCGATAAAGAAAATCAAGTAATTAATGTATTTTCATGTTTTATAGATTCTAAATGTATATCATTTTTAAAATATAAATGAAAATACTGATAAAAATAATATTTCTAAAATTATTAAATATCAGGTTTAAAGTAAGAACTTACTAATCTACTTTCCGGTAATGCAGACTCTATGTTGTAATCATTGAAAAGTAACTGCATATGTAACTAAAAGTTTTTGCTGGATATAAAATTTATATCTCTTATAATGTTTAACATAGTAGGTCAAGCCCGTCTATTTGATACCCTACACAACTATCTATGTATACCCAAATTCGGGAAAAAGTCAAGTATGGACCTATACTTTTATTAAGTGTAAAATAAAAATACAGATGCAGAATATTAGGTCGATACTGAGATTTACATGTATTTATGCACTTTTGGGTATTTTCCGAAATCGGGTCTTATATGGGAGCTATGGTCAATTATGGACATATAATATAGCATATATATTTTTTAAAAATGTCCAGCTTTTTTTTTAGCAAAATCCAGCTTTCTTATCCCGAATGTCCAGCTTTTTATGAATCATGGCCAAAGTTTGTTCGTTCTTGTGTCAAATAAATCATGTGTAAAAAATTTCTTCAAATTATCTTAATATTTGCGACCTGTACTTTGCGCACAAGCTTTACATGGACAGCCATCGACTCAATAGTGATTCTGAGTTGAACGGTATACTTAAAAGGGATTTTTTCTCTGCGTTACAATATTTGCACAAACACATAATACCCCAACCATCTATGGTGGTGTTTGGTATAATAAAATAAAAATTAAATTAAGCTTTACTTTATGATCACCGAAATTTTATAAAAATATTTATAACCGATCTGTATTTATAAACGAATCTGTAGATTTTTAAAAACCGGCGTTTTTAAAACCAGTTCCGCCATTTTTGAACCGATCTTGCTGAATAGCTAAATTTTCTGAAGGATATGAATATGTTCCGCTAGCTTGTGTTTTAGCACTTTACATAAAGTTTCCCACAGTGCATTGAAGTTTTAAATGAAACCACCATCATGTTATGGCATCTGCCGTCAATGCTAAAGATGTTGATGAATCTTTGTAATAATACCTATATAGAGGGGAAATATATACGTTAGTAGTGTAACTTATATCGGATAACAAACTTGGAAAGTATTAAATACTATTTTTAAGACATTAAGACTTTACGTGTCAGAAGTAATTTTTAAACCCTTTCACCAGCTTTTTTCGGGCTAATTATAGCCTTTTTATTTTGCTTTTAGCATTTTAGCGTTTAAGCTTCCATCAATTTAATCATTTTTGTATATCAATTCGCTTGAAAGATCGAAATTATTAATATTTATTTTAGAAACTTTAGACTGTGTCGTTTAATTCTATTGAAGATCATAATAATTTTTTAACAAACTTTATAGCTCATATGAAAAAATTATGTTATATTTATAAATTCATTAATATATTTTTAAAAAATATAAAAATAAAAAATGCGGTTTTAAATGAAAACGCATTTTAGCTTTTTTGGCTTTATTTTTTGTGACATTTAGCCTTTTTTGACCTTTCTAAAACCCAATTTAGCCTCCTTTTCTCAAGCCCTGGCAACACTGCCTTTCACATACATATTTCACATACATATTATATAAGAGAGAGAGGGTAAGGGAATACTAAATTTTTATATTTTCTTTATCTCTCTCTAATGCAAAATTGTGGTAAGAAAAATTGGTGTGTATGTGAAACCCAACTAACAACATTTTAAAACTTTGTGTTCGTCAATTATTGCGAAAATATTTATATAAATGTTTGTCCTTGGCCTACTCAGCAATGGCACGTAATTTTTGATATTCTCCAAAATTGCAAATAGTTATATCCCTAATGTACATACTGAGTACACAAGTTGTACTAGAATAAAACTATTTTACTGTTAAATGCATTTTTAAGGTGTTTCTATATCCTTAAGCTGTCTACTACAGTTTACATATACCCACTTACTATGCATGTATGTATATTTACTCGAAATTTCAGTAATTCAAAGAATGCATACTGATTCAATTTCAATGTTGGTACTTTGACAAAAATCCATACAAAGGAAAATATATTCAAGAACAAAAAATGTTTAAGTTTTTTTCTTTTTTCAGAAAATAAAAAAAAGTTAGAAATTTGCTTATGGATATAAAAAAAGAAAACAGCAAGAGAAACACAAACAATAAAATAAATTATTAACAAAAGAAAACAAAAAGAAAAAAGTTCGGAAATAAACTCTTAAAAAATATAAACAATGCTACATTTTGGAATGATTAAACTTTTGTTAAGTTTCTTCAACAAACTAATCTATCACTTGTCACGAATTTGTTCCAAGTATTAGAAAGAGGCAGCCTTTGTGAGTAGACATTTTACACGAGTTCTTGTGTGTATGTATGTATCTATGGGTGAAAACGAAATCAAAAGAGTAAATGAATAAACGAATGAAGGAAATTATTCAATGTTAAAAGTTTTTAACAAAAGTAAATAACAAACGACGAGGCCAATAAACAATGATGAATTACAAATAAATTGGCTGCTATATATTTTCAGACTGTCGCATCTGATATTGGCATACAATAGTTGTTTCTAAAGCAATTCCATTGCTGATTCTTTAACAGACTCAGATATTGTCGTTATCCTAATTTGAAAGAGAACACTTGCTACACGACAACATTTAACATAACAAATGCCAAATGCCATCTAATACAGCCAGCAAATAACAGAAATAAAACTCAGCACAAAACTCGTGTATTGTAAATAAATGGAAATACTAACTTCTTATATACATTGGTATATGGGAGATTGGGGTAAAGTGGAGCATACTTTAGTCTAACTATAATAAAATCTTTAAAAACCCTCTAATGGTACTGTTATATAATCCATTCTATATTGTCTAATATTTTGCAATATAAATAATAAGATCATTTTTAGATATAAATTTTCGGCTTTTTTGTTATTTTCCAAATCAAGAATGAAAAAATTTTATCTTATTTTATCATTTTAATTTTTAATTATTATTATTATTATTATTATTATTATTATTATTATTATTAATTTTATGATATTTAGTGCTTATCAATTTGATTAAATTAATTTTAAATCTTGTAGCTGTAGAGTTCACAATATTATTTAAAATTATCCAATATTTTATTTCCTTTAATTTTGTAAATACTGAATATTATTTCGAACTTTTTAGGAGTTAATATTTTTTGAACATTTTTGAATATTTTTTGAAAGCCTGAATGAAGGCTCAAGTTCAAGTTGTAAAGATTATTCTTAAACTAACACTTCTGAAAAATTAGAATACGTAACTTCAAAACTTTACATACTCAAAATTCTTAAGTATTAAGTGGAAAGAATTTTATTTTTACTTTTAATAAAGCATCACATTTTTTCTAATAAGTTTTATTAAATTTTCTTAAATATTTTCATAATTGAAAAAAAAAGAAATTCAAATTCACCACAGTGCGCTAATTGCATATTACTTACGCCAGAAAGATATCACATTTATGGGACATACTATATTTTCATTCAATGATTTAAAAATTATCTGAATTTAGTTCTTTTTTTTCAGAAATATCTGCACTTACTTCCTTATACTAGATATAATTTAGAAAATAAATACCGCAAACGCCACAATACCCCAGACTCCCCTACTGTTATATGTTCACATGTTTTATATACAAGTACATGTATTTACATTAAAATGCCTCAGGAAAAAAGTTTCAAATGTATCATAAAAAAGAACTACATTTCACATTTTTTGGAAGTTATTAATATTAAATTAAAAAAAAATCATACTTATGGCATTTACCGGTTTAAAAAAGTACTTTGTGAAAATTAGACCATTCGTTTAAAAGTTTTAAAATTTGGGCGTAACATCCAATCGAGATCTTACATAGCCTGTTTGTCACATTTCGCAAAAATCGGTTTAACCGGTACAATTTTAAAAAATGTGGAACTTGTGATTATGCTATGGTTATTGAAACATTTATTTATAAAAATTCAAGCAAAACTTAACTTCATTCTATGACGTGGAAGTCGTACCACCAACATTACTATTTTCACGTACATATTTTTGTATGTTTTAAATACATTAATTATTTTATTTCCATTGTTGTTATTAATATTAATACCAGAATATTGAATTATATATTATTACAAAGTGGTAAAAAGAAGGGTTAAAGAGCCCTTTTTATGTCCAGAAGACCTTCTCCCTGCATTCCATGTTTATTTCATTTTTACACGAGATGTCATTGGGAGGTAGGCCTTACACATTCGCAACCCGATACAGTCCTTCTAGAAGACCTTTTTATTGAAAACTGCAAACAGGCCTTCTGTAGAAGTACTAAAAAAGGGTCCTTCTACGGAAAGCCTTCTACAGGTCTACACTATTTAATAAAATATTTTTTTATTTATGTAAAATATATAATTTTTTCTGCACGGTTTTGTTTTTTCAAATACTGTAGTCTTTCTTTCCTTCTAAGAGAATTAAATAGATTTGTTGTTGTTTAAAACAAGGTATATTTAAAAAAAATACAACATCTTACGGTCCTTCCAAGAGAAGCGAAGTTGGAAGGTCTGTCGGATCTTTTAGTGGGCGGGAATGAAGCATTCATGAAGGCCTTATTAGAGAAGTCATTTTAGCATGAGCAACTGTATCTGAGAAAAGGCCTTCTAGGAGGCCTGTTCTGTAGAGGACTCGCAAAATTTTACCGCTGTATTGAATACTGTAAATACCATATACATACACACACACTTGTATTAAGTGGTATAGTTTTCCAGTTGATATAATTCTAATTAGGTTTTATAAATAAACAAAGTTAGGTTACAGTCGGGGCGGTTCAAACAAGACAAGATCTAGCCAGATAAGTCTCGGAAACTATTATATATAATGGAAAAGCTGGCTATATATTTTGCGAAAGTAAAATGAAGTCGTATTATTATATCTATTAATAGCAGAACAACCGATCCGATCCTGCTACAAAACGAACCGATCATATTATATGTCGAACAGCTAAACTGATCTTACTGTAAGCCAGGCGCGGATCTACGGGGAGGGAAAGAAGAAAATTTCCCTCCCCAAAATAAAAGTGCTTAATCAAAAATCTGTATTAAATCATTCAATTTAAGGAAATAGTTTAGAAATTCATTCTATTTTCCTCCCCCAAAATGTTGAGTTGGATCCGCGCCTGCTGTAAGCCGAATAACCGAAACTGTTGTTAGCTGAAGAACTGTAATAAGCGTAGTTAAAGAAAAAGTGACTATAGCTGATAGAATCAGAGTCATCAATATCGTATTTATTCTCTCGTATTGAATATTTTGTATTTGAAATTAAATAAATAATTAATAAAAATTATATTATTGTAACCCCAAAAAGGGCAATATCAAACGTCTTATAACTTAAGGTTTGTGGATCCATAAGTAAACCCTGGCGGCGAGTAAGTTGCCTCAAACGACGAGAAAACCACGTTACAATTCATTGACGATTTTCAAAAGCAACAATTATAAAATCAAAGCATATTTTTGATAAATAATTTTTTAAATTTCAAATAATAAGGTAAAAATTTAATTGCACTATCATTACAATCATATATAGACTAGTAGTCATTAACTACTGGTTCTATATGTCGAGATCATATCACTTATAACCACCTTCGACAGCGTCACTATCTTTGTGTAAAATTTCGTGAATATCTTTTCTTTATTTTATCTATTTAGATGTGATTAATGTACAAAAAAGAAAAAGCAAACTTAGACTTCATTTTTGAAACGAATATAAGGATTTATTTATTTATTTACTTATTTATTTATTTATTTATTTATTTATTTCATTCTTGTTTAAGTTATTAACTATATTTAAAATTAAAGATTAATACTTTCAGGGAAAATTAAAAATTGTCCAATTTAAAAGTATGTTTTGTGTGCGGACTATTATAAAAACCGATTTTAAAGAAAATCTGCTGAGGATTTTATTTGTCTTCAAGTGGGATTGGCATTCGACGTACATATGTAGTTCTGGCATTTTCAACATCGAATTTCATGAAAATTATCTAAATAATTTTTCCTTTTTTAAATGTAATACGCCAGACGTTGTTTAATTCAACGGAACCTTATGTGTTGTTGTAAATCTTAATTTAATTTGAAAAAATAAAAAACTAATTGTTTGTTCATGGAAAACGGGCCATTCTAATATACATATTTACTCCCTTACTCAACGGTAATACTTGTAAGAAACATTATTTACCAACAATGAAGAGATAACAAAGTCTCATGTAGTACATATACGATTTTTTATTTTCTCTACAATGTCTACAGTTGGCGACTTGCACCAAAAGTGTGTGGACATACTCCCAGTGTGAATGCTTTCAGATGCGGGTATTTGCACTTGAAATTGAAATTAATGATTCCCTTCAACATATTTACACCCCAACCTCAACTTTCACAATTGCTTCACATTTCAGCTCACATTTTCCTCACTTCCCACTTACATATATACACTCAAACTTTTACAATTGCCTTACATTCCTATGACCTCTTACATACTATCTGTCGATTTTCCTAAATACTATATAAAGCGCACAGTAGTTAGGGAACGCAATTTCGTACACTTTTCGATATCCCAGAAATGCGGAAAAAAAGTTTTGAAATCCCTAGATTCTCGGCAACCTGCATTAAAGACAATAATTATCATTAACCGATCATATTACGAATATACAACTTTGTTTATAAACATTTTTTTATTTTATCAGCGTAGATTTAGGATTGATACTACAGTGCCAATACAACAAAAAAAGCTTTTAAATCATACTTAAATAGAAAATTGTATTTGTTTTTAAGATGAGTGGGTGTTTTCCAATTTATCTAAATAACAAAATAAATTATTTAAGAATAAAACTAAACTGAATGACATATTTCAGTTGTTTGATACATACAAACATGACGAAATTTAAAAATACATACTTATATTCTACGGTATTGTGTTTTAAATTATTAAATATAAACTTAAAATGGGGGGAAAAATATGGCATTAAAAATTGTCCACAAAAAATTTATAATTTTTTTTTTTCACAGAAAGAACTTGGTAAGGGAATATAATTACTTTCAAATAAATAATTACATAATATCATTTATATTACATGGACGTATTTTAACAATTACTTTTGTACAATCTAATATGTGGTTACTTATTTATGCTCATATTACTACTTTTTATTGGATTGTTTAAATTCCTCCGCAAAAACTGTTTGGTTTTAGGTAATGGCAATTATTTATTAAAGCAATGTCTTGGTAATGAGGCGTTATTATTGTTACAAGGTTCTGCATTCACATTTTTCTATCATGTCTTGTCGGTCTACACGATAGATGTTTTTATCATAACAAACATCAAATTTTTATCATGATGAGAATTTATCATATGCACACCAAATTTATTTATATTATTGCAGCCTTATCATATAATTATTAGAGCTTGAGTTAAGATAAATTTGTTATGCTATCAAATGTAATTTTTTTGGCGTTTATTACTTTAAATGGAAATCTAGCCGTCCAGCCAGCCAGCCAGCCAACCAGACGGACGGACATCGTTAAATCGACTCAAATTCTCTGCGTTACAATATTTGCACAAACACATAATACCCCAACCACCTTTGGTGGTGTAGGGTATAAAAAGGGATTTGTTATGATAAAACTTTATCTACGTGTTGCCATATATGCAGGTATAAACAAAGATATATACCACGTGAAGCCCCTACGTTAGGCAACATCACTTATACAACTTGAGAACGGTAAGTCTAATTTATCTTATCAAAATCGTTCTTAAGTTATAGTCTAAACTGAACAAATCATTCTCGAGTTTTATAGTGGGACAACTAAAGAACATGATTATATTTGTCATAACCAGGGAAATCACAATATGCTCTAAAAAATGGGATTTCTGCGCAATAAATATGCATTAGAAAGGGAAAAATATGCTCTAAAAACAAAAAAATATGCAGTTAAAAAACAACGATTTTATATAATTTTTTATTAAAATTATCATATTGAACTCTGACCGCCAAAATATAGTAACCGACAAATTCGTGTTTGGATGAAAATCCATTATTTAGATCATCTGTCAAAATTTGCGTATCAAGTGGCATTTTATATTTATAGCAAAAGCAATTTTATCGAAACTGACATTTTTCACACACATGTATAACAATGTGTTAACAATCATAAAAATGTTTCTCTTATAAAGATTTGTTTACTGCACTTAAGACATTTTCACTATTAGGGCTCGATATACTTTCATTAAAAATTTATTAACATCATTTTTTCTAATGTTTTTTATAAAATTAAATTTTGAAAAACATTTCATAAGATAACAAATTATTCCTAAAATGTCAAAACATGCTATAGAAACATTAAATATGACCTAAAAGTAACAAAATATGCTATAAATATGCACTAAAAATTGCCAAATGCAAAAATATGCTCTTAAGGGGAATATATGCAAAAACCAACCAAAAAATTAGTAAAAAAATAACATGCATTTCCAGTAAAATCCACCCCATTAGTTAAATTTTATTTGCTTTTATTATTTGTTATTACTTGTTATAATATAAATTTGTCACGTCTAGGCTGTTGAATACAAATTCGCTTTAGGACAAACTCAATAACTTTATTCCATTTTAAACAGATTTTATTAAAAAATAATTTCTTAAAGTGAATATTTGCAGTTTTCATATATCAACATATATTTTTAAATAATTTTAAAAATATTAAAATCATAAACTTTTTAACTATACTAGTATCCTTTATAAGTCTATACATTCATATTTATTTAATAATATACAAATACAAATACATATATTTATGTAGATTAGGCTGCATCAAAATTTACCAACTTGATCTTCTTGAGGTATCACATCGGACATAAAATATTTATGTTTATATTTAAATCTAAACATAATTATCTACCTAAAAATGATATAATAAATTGAAATCAGTTAAAAAATGTTAAAGTTATTTTAAACTCCCCAAAACATTAATATGTCTCAAAACACAAAATTTTAAATTTTCTGATACGAATTTGAACAATAAAATGATTCTAATGGAAAATTAGAAAGTAGGTAAATTTTGGTGCAATCTAATGAAGATATATGGGTCATTATTAAAAATATTAAACGTTTTATATCTAATATATTTTTATGCTACGTTTCAAGTGTTGTAANTACAGAAACTAGTAGATATTACCAGGTATCAGGGGTTAAAGTTCGATTCANNCATGTTAATTTTTTTTAATTTTTTTTTAATTTTTAATAATCGCCCATATATTTCTTTTTAATTTTATAAATTTTATTTANACATNTTTTTGTTTGATAATAAATGTTTGCACATNTATGTATATTAATACATTCAAATATTTCTTTGCATCAAAACATTTTGCATATCAATACGTTGGCCAATATACTTTTATATTCTTATATGCATTAAGTGCAAAAAAATTAAGAAACAAAAATATTATTAAATTTCAGGTTAAACTATGCGTAGATACGTATTTATGGATGCATGTACATATGTAGATAGTTTAATGTATGTGTGTATGTATGTTATCTCTGTGTATACAAAAAGTATGAAAAGTAAAGTTTATTTATTTTTTTTATTTTAAAAGAAAAAATATTTGATGATACATAAAACTTTTTTTAAATTTCTATTCTGAGACATAAAAACTAAGAAACTAAAAATGTTTGTTTACTTTTATATGTATGTTTGTATGTATGTATGTAGTTTCGTGAATTAATAAAAGAAAGCAAAAAAGCAAATATTGACAAACAACTTTTGTATACCTTATTCACCAAAGTCTTTAGTTAAATGAATTTAAGAAGAAAATTTACAAATAATATTTTAAATTTAAATAAAATTCATTGCATAAAAATACTAAAAGTATTTGTATTTCTCTTTAAAACATATTTAGCAATTTTTCGTGATAATTGAATAAAGTTTTTGAAAATGTAAACAATTAATAAATTTAATTTTCTATATAATTCAGAATTATTCACTTATTATTATTGGAAAATAAAAACAAAAATTAAAAACAAATTGAAAATAGTAAATAAAATGTTTTTAATTATAAATTTATTGCGAAAATTTAATAATTGTGAATAAAAAAATATTTATTTGTCATAAACATTTTATGTTTACATTTAGTCACGTGATATATTTGCGTTATTATAAAATTGCCAAAAAAAATGTTAAAGCAGACTACACATTCAAAGTGTTCCCCAGCGAACGGGAGTTTTTTAAATCTCACAAATCTCCTCATTTAGAAATACTTTCATCTCAAAATATTTATAATTTTTATTATGAATTAACATTCTTATACTTTTTTAACCCACTATTACTCTTACATTGAGATCTTTCAACAATATATTCTCTATATATTTATTATCAAAATTTGATTCGAATGTTGGGAACTTAAAATTTAACAGGTTGGAATACTAATTCTATTTTATAAGGAATCTATGTGAGAAAAAATTGAAAAATAAGTAGTAGATGCTAATATTTTAACAAATTGTATTATGAACATGAAAATATGTTCAAAAATTTTGGAAAGAACTTCCCGCATAGGAAGAATATAAAAATATTACAAAATATATAATAATCGTAGAAAAAAAATCAACTACTTAAATAATAAGTAAGAAAACATTAAATAAAAAAATATAATAAGTAACTTTTTTAATTAAAAAAACGGGATTTCTTTATAAAATGCAGGAAAAATATTATAGGCAGAATCGAAGTTTAAAAAGCGGAATAATCCCGCCAAAAGCGTGACGTCTGTTTACGTTAACCATACTACATATGATTCTTAAACACTTCTTTTCTAAATAATTTTATAATTTATAAAACTTAAATTTAGTACTTAAAGAAATTTTATTTATAAACTGCAATCACTTTTCAGATTCATCTTTTTCAAATTGTAGAAATTACTAAAATATTTACATAATTTTTATCAAAAAATTTTACAATTCCATTTCAGAATAAAATAAATAAATTGACCCATTCATGTTAAATAACTTACACTTATAAAAATATTAAGTTTATTTATCATTTGAAAAGGAGGTTACCTCTATACATACTCATCTTTATTTAAAATTGTTTCGTAACATTGTACAATAAACTTACATATATTTCTTGTTTTTTGGTTTTTGATATTCTTTTTTTTTTAATTATAAAATCATAACAATAATTTATAACAAAAAGTTAATAGCATCAACATCACAAGAAAACTGTCATTCATTTCGAATTATGTGTGTATAAATAGAAATGTATGTTTGCATAAGTTTTCTATGACTTTTGAATATTTTTTCTAAAATTAAAAGTAAAAGTGAACATTTTTTTACCTGTAACCATTGTAATGAAAAAGGATTTACATACTCTGAAACGAAAGGAAAATACAATAAATTATAATTTTACTCATGTTGTCAAAAAACCGTAAATAAAAACTTTCAAGCAATTTAATTTTGAAAATGGATAAAATTATAAAATGAAACAACAGACAAACAAGTTGTGTGAAACTAACAAATTTAAATTAAAATGTAAATTAAAAAGTATAACTGCACTTGTAAACACATATGTACATATATACATATCTATGTATACATACACACTCATAAGAACTAAAATAGAAAACATTTTGTATAAAATGTATTTTCTTAAGTTACGAGTAAATCTTAATCTAGATAAATCTACCAACTTTTTCTGTTAAAGAAAATGTTGAGAATTTTAATGAAAACTTGTATGCTCTTACAAAAATAAAAACATATCTAGATACATATGTACATATATGAACATTCATACAAACATATTTATGTACATAAGTATATAGAGTGAAGTGGTAGAAAACTTACTAAAATTCGCAATAACGCTGGAGATAACGATGTAAAAATGTGTATCTATGTATATATATATTTAGAAGGACGAATTATAGTATATATACATGTACTTATGTATATATCAAATAAACAAACACACATAACATACATATACTTAGGTTCTTAGAAAAACTCTTTGAGCCATGATCATTGCCAAAATGAAATAGCAAAAAGACAAAAATAATACTAAAACAAAATAAATAAAAATAGAATAAAATGAAGAAAAGAATACTTAAGTATCCATAGACATAACAATATTTAAGGATAAATTTAAATGTATTTACGAGTACAGCATTTGTATTAGTTTATGTGTCAATGTGCATGAAATTATACGAATTACACTATCGACGATTTGAAGGAAGAAACTTGATTTTTTCTCTCTTAACATTTAAATCGTTATAGTATAATCGATCAAGACCGATCATATGATACTCTACACCATTGTATATGAGCATAAAAATTTAGAAACACTTATACTAAATAAAAATAAAATATAAAAATATTTTGATATTGAAATCATTAATTGGACACAAAGATTAATACTTTCACAAAACTTCTTTGCAGCGAATATCATTGAAATATTGGCGTATGTAATGTATATAATTTATGACCTTTAAACCTCTATTACGGAAAGGCATTTTTATGGAGGCTAGATGAAACAATGAATCGATCAAGGGTAATTTTAATAGGCTTTATCCTTGCGTGAAAAGAACATTATAAATCGATTGAGAAAGTAATTCAGAGGTGGCGCACAGTACTTCGGTCAATGATGGCACAAAAATAGAAGAAGTTGTCGTAGCAAATTGCAACTTGGTACACATATTAACATTAGGCTTAGAATGAATACATGCAAAGTTTGGAATGAAAATTGGAGCAAGGACACGCTTACTTTCCATATATCCTAAAATTAAAAAAAAAATATTATTTTTTTTAATTATTGTTTAAAAGGCTTCAACTTCCTTACATATACTATTTATGATCTTTTTATTTAAATTGGAA